>JAVSIQ010000235.1:0-53419 GCA_038502775.1 Hippodamia convergens
TGTTTATCAAATCTGGTGACGTGCTGCTTCGGAGTTTCACCGCAATACGTAGATACTGAAGTTACTGGCTTTGTATCTTTCCAGAACACAGCAGAAATTTTTGTTTTCTCGATTTCGGAAACATATTCAAAAGAGATTCCCCTTTTATCCTTCTTGATATCATGTTCGTTTGGAAGAGGACAATTGGGAATCCTATTTCTCCTTACTGTTCCAATACTATGAATACCATTTTTCTCTAACTAATGGAGTAATGGTAGAGAAGTGTAGTAATTATCGTAATACACACTGTAGTGTTGGTGTTTGGGTACATCCCTCAACAGGCTTATGACCACGTTGCTACTAGCACCGAGATCAGGTTCAAAGTCCTGTCTTCTGGAGTCGTCGTTTCCTTTGCCCGTGTACATTTCGAAGTCATAAGTATATCCGGATACACCGCTCACAACGAAAAAATTTTATAATTGTTCGTCAACTTACAAATACTTTTCGAAAGGCACTTTCTTGTACTGCTTCCTCAGTGTCTCTAAAAAGGGTCGTATCTTGTGTAATCTATCATGGTCACGTATATCTTTCTTGAACGTTTCATTATTATTGAAATGTATATATTGTCTTATTTTTTCGAATTTTTTTAAAGACATGGTTTCGTTTATTTTTCCATAGCCAATAGTTTTAGACCAATAATGTCTTATGCTTGGATTTACCAATCGACATATACAAGCATATTGTCTTATATCTTCTGCTTTCAAATTTGCCGGTTTTTCAATATTCGTCTGAAGCGAATACAGATTACTTTGTTCAACAATGATATCGACGAGATCACTGCTGACGAAATAATTGAAAAAGGCAAGAGGTGTGGAAAGGGACATATATTCTTCAGGTAACTCGGTTGAACCTTGAAATTCTATCGAAGCTTCCGGAATTTTTATATTTTCTTTCTGCCACGTCAAATTTTTAGTTCAATGAATGGTTCTCTTTTCTTGTTCTGTTTATTCCTCTGAGGAATATCTGAGTTATGATGAGACGACTTGTTCAAATTAGCGGATACTTGTCATTTTCCATATCATTCTCCGTCATTTCAGCTTCAAAAGTTTTCAAATGATCATCCTTTAAAAATATGGGCAAATCCTCAATTCTGAATTCGACCCTATTTTCTTGAAATGTTTCAGTTGAAAATTGATTGTTTGACATGGGTGGCAAATCATTTTCTGGGGGGTTAACCCAGGATAGCCATTTTTAACATTTTCAATTAAATCCAAAATGATGGTCAATTTAAAGAGGGCTTTTGACTGGCATGAAGTAAGTCGATATAAAAATGAAGATGACTGTTATCTGCGGCATTTATTTCTGATGAAAAATGCTTTTTACAGTATAGTTTTCTAATGGATACTTTGAAAGTATGATACTTTGAACGAGTGTGAATTTGAGCAAGAAATTATTGAATCTATACGAGACATCGTTTTGTCATGTATACACGTGTTGTCTCTCCTTCGATACGAGGTTATGAATGTGGGGTTGCGGACCTATCAGTACCGTTTTAAATTGAAATATAACGCGAGCGGAGCCGCGGGTATGATCTTGTATGTATATATATGAAAGAAAATATATGCTGAAAACTTCATGTTATTTCATTTTTTACACATCTCTATGTCGAAAGATTAGCAAAGTGATTATTGATTAAATTATCCCTGTTCTGACTGAGAGAGATACTCCCATTGATATCTCCGAATTCTTCCAAATTTCCTGTTGAAATTAAATATTCCAATTCTGCAGCATCCATCTCTTCTGGCAAAGGTGGTTCCTTTCATTCCTCCCTCTTGAGCTTCATTATAGAGTGTTTGATTTCTCCCAATTTGGATTTAGCAATGGAGTTAGCAAATATTGCCTCAAGGCATAGCCACTATCGCCTGAAAATTAACCAATTTAAAAAATAATATTAAGTCAAGTATTATTATTATTAACATGTGATGCAGTTAGGAAATTCATTATCCTCAAATCGTGCCCTGAGTCTAGAGTTATGGAAAATTATGGAATCATTATCTGACCCAGGCCATCGAGCAACTACATCTAATAACCTCAGTTGGCTATCACATACAGCCTGCATGTTTATTGAAAAATAACCCTTTCGGTTTCTGAAAACCTCAGGACCATCATCTATTCAAAATAAATCACAATTAGAAAAACTAATTTAATAGCAGATTATGTTTGTACTCACCAGGGAATTGTATTTTAATGTATGTACAATCTAGACATCCAATCACACGAGGGAAAGGGGCAATACTATAAAAATCTGTTGTCGTTTTTCTTACTTCATTGGGAGAAGGCATTTTAACGAATTGGGGATATAGTTCACCAATCGTCACCTTCGCTATAATTCTGGAAGCTGTTGAAATATCCATACCAATGAAATCTGCCACTTGGTTCAAATGTCCCGCACCTGCGTAAAACCTCAATGCTGTCTATAATTGGTCTATAGGTGTAACTCTATTGTTCCTAGAAAATATAAATATACAATATTCAATACAAAAATACATATATTTCATATTCTTGTGATTCAAGGAACTAAAATAACACAATTGATACAATACATATTGAAACAAAAAGGTACCTAGCTGAGATTTTAGTGCAACACAGGAGAATCATAAAATACAAATATATAGAGTGAGTCTTTGACTTGTACATATATTTTAACCGTAGATTCCTGAGGTCAAAGGAAACATTTTTTCCAATTTGTCTTGGTTCAAAAGATACAGGCTGTTGAAAATCCATAAAAAATGTTATTTTTGAATATATCTCTTAAATGATTTCATCGAACGGAATGATTTTTGGAATATAGTTTTTCAGAAATGTTATGAATCTGTCCCGTATACAAAATTCCACCAACCTCCGCCAGTTTCCCTATTATGACTAACACATGCCAAGAATACACCAGAAATTCAAAGAGTCTAATTGTAAAGAGTAAATTTAATGTGATTGGATGAATATTTACTCATTCTGAGAAATCCAAAATATTGGGTATCTTGGCTGAATGCAACTCTGTTGAAAATTTTCACATAGTTAATTTTTGCTACGTTGTCACGTTGAAAATTTTCACGAATAAATCCGAGAATTTTTGTTCTCGAATTATAAGGTTATGAATGATAAGGGAACTTGTTTGAGAATGAAGTTATAAGAGGAATAAGCTCACCTTTAGTTCTTCAATTCAAATCCTTATTTATTCAAGCAAATTTCCACACCACTTTCGAAGTATTGCTTTATGTGCGCTACCTTCCCAAATTCATTAAGAGTCGAATTAAATGTTCAAAATGTCCACCATTCGCATCCAAACATGCTCGAGCTCTTCTGAGGAGAGAGTGTCTCACATTTTCAAGGAAAACAGTTTGTTCTCGAATATGATTCGCTGCACTTGCCACTCGCGATCGCAATTCGTCCACATTGTTCACAACACTGTCATAAACAAGTTGTTTCATGAAACCCCACAGAAAAAAATCGCACGGATTCAAGTCTGGTGATCTTGGAGGCTATAATACTGGGCCGTACCGTCCTATCCATCTTCTGTTAAAATTTCCATTGAGTCATTCTGTAACGGCTCTGGGACTGTGAGGGGGAGGTCCATCTTGCTGTAGCTACATATTTTGCAAAACAATAAGTGGCACGTTCTCCAATGCGTCGTCCAAATCATTCTGCAGAAAGTTGAGATACTCATCTTGTCAGAATGACAATTCTCGGAATATGTCGAATTTTTTCGGTCCTGAAAAATATTCTGTTTTCTTGTGTTATAACATGTTTGGTTTATCTATGGGAGATGATTGCCTTTCATTGGGGTCCCGTAGCGGTCTTCAAACATCTGAAGTGCCGAAAAATCATCACCTGGAAGGTCGTATCCGGTTTGAAAAACCCTCACGACCAGAGAGCAAAAATTTGTGGATTTTGAATTTGAATATCGAAGGAATTTTGAAGGACAAGTGTGCTGATGAACATGGTATCGAAGTGATTCTTGTGCAAGAAACCCACACGGCAACAGAAAAAAATGTATTAATTGATTTTTTACAAGTTTAGCTTGTTATGCTAAAAAATTATCAGTTCGTAATTTTTCAACAGATTCGGAAAGGGGAAATTGATGGAGTTTTTTTTTTCATTTCTTTCAAATTTTGTGACATTTCTGTCATAAATATTTATAAACCTCCGAACATTATTTGGCCAAGAAATCTGAATGTTGATGCATTTTTAAAATGCATTTGATTCATTCTGAATCATCGGTTTCTTTTCTCCTTTTGTCTTTTTCCATTTCAGATTAAGAATTGTGAGTCGTTTTGGGAAGAATCTGTTTATCCAAGCCCATCGACGGATAACATGAAGATGATCACACTGATGTCTTTCAAGATTTTCCTGATATTTAATATTTTATGTTATTTTTTTTACGGGAAGACAGGTTTTTTCGGCTGAGGTTTTTTCCCCTGGCTGTATAGTATCGTATGATTCTATAGTATTATACGAAGAATGTTATGATACCCTGTTCTTTTTTTACCTCAGCTTAGGTACTTTTTGTTTCAACATTTATTGTATTATTTTAGCTCTCTTTTTCATAAGAATATATATATCTGCTGTTAACCTCCTGGATAATTCTCGTGGTTCTATAGTTGATGGTTCACCATGCCTGCTCACATATTCACTCGGAATTGGTGTTGGTTGTTGATTTCCCTAGTTGCATGCGGGTTCTCGACAGCCCAACTATGGGTGTTATGGCAGTTGAAAATTCCTTCCCTCGTGAAGCCAGCTTCATCTGTAAATAAAACAAACCGCCAGAAATCGTTGTTCTCTAAATTTTTTTGCAGAAGCCATTGGCAGAACTCTATCCTTTTCGGTAAATCGGTTGGCAATAATGCTTGTACCTTCTGAATGTGGTAGGGGTACAATCCTTCGTCCCTCAAGCTGCGCTCAACCGTAGAATGCGATATATTACATCGCAGTGCTAGACGTTGAGTACTGGTTTCTGGATGTCTAGAATTGAAACTATATAGCCTCTTCCATTAGCAAGATTCTTATAATAGGAATGATCCTCATGAGACTATCAAAAAATGTATGCTTTCTTGGTTACTATCATTAATAATGTTCTGTTTCATCTAACGGTTGAAAGTAGTCATGCATCCACGTATGGCTCTATTAATCAAGTACATTGAATAACTGTTCATCTTTATAATATCCTTCACCTTCTTCAAATCTGGTCTGAACTTTTCATTACTCAAAAAAACAGCTTCTCTGATTTAGTTGTTCATAATATTCATTTTATGTTGCGCACAATGGTTACTAAGATAAGTCAAGTAAGGGTTAGAATTCATATATTTGCCATACCAGTTCGTTAACAATCTATTATTCTCCCTGATAACCAAAACTTCCAAAAATGGTAGACAACGATTATCATCTTCTATTCAAAGAGTGAACGGAATTTTACCATGAAATTAGTTGAGCGTGTCAACCCCGTATTCTAACTTCTCGAATAGTATATTGTCGTCAACGTATAATTTCGTATAAGAGCAATCTTAAACTCACTCAAAGTCACAGTAGTGACTAATTTGAGAATACATCTGGACACACTCAATATGGCAATAATAATATCAGTTCAACGGTTTATTTGAATTTTCGTTCCAAAAATTATCCAATATATTGCTGGTTTTTTTGGGTTAGGAAACGTAGGAGAATTAAGAAACCACTTTATGTGAAGGCCAACGTTTCGCAAATTTATTTTTGCATCATCAGGGCTCTAGAAAAAATATACTATGTCAGAAGATGAAAAAGGTACAGATTCACACTTAATAGTAAAAGTTATTTAAATAAATAAAAAGTTTTCATGAATAAAAACTGTAAATACAAACACATAAATACGTATATATCAGCACCTCAGAGGTAAAGTGTGTTAAGTCACATTTTTTCAGACACGAACTTTCTACAATATTGGATTCACATTAGTAAATTCTAGCTAGTGGAACACATTTTTGAATCCCTGGGTATATCAAGTCACCAAAAAATGGCAGTAATTATTTTTTTAAACAATAATGGAACTGAAAAATCTCTGTTTTGTCTAATTTCGAAATTGTGACTTAACACACTTTACCTCTGGGGTGCTGATATAGAAATGATCTTATTAATTCGAATACTCACATTCACCGTTGTGCTCTCTTTGGTTTAGGACATAACAATTTGAATAGCAGGATAACATATATAATACGTTCCCTAACCAAAAAAAACCAGCAGTATATTGAATAATAATATCCCTTTTCATTCAGAGTTAACATGTGATATGGATGGAAAAGATCTTCGTTTCTCGTGGAATAGCCGTGATTGACATTGTTCTGGAAATTATTTATTTTCTTGAATACAAACGAAAGATAATCATAAATGTACAAGTCAGTTTCACATTGTTTAGTATTGCTAGTAGTATTTCACAAAGCATATTTTTGTCTATTCAATAATATCCGTTGAATTGGGTCCAGAAATTAATATATTGGTTGTGATTCAATAGTTATTGAATGACAATGGTAGATCAAATGAACACCTTGGTTGAAAAACGGGCCAAGTCCAGTTTTTATAGTTTTCGGTAAATCAAAAAAAAACTGTCCTCGTCGTCTGATGCTCGCATATTGCAGCTCATGAATTTATCTTAGAACGAATTTACTGTTACGCATCTGCTGATGAATTTTGAGGACTAAAATCACTAAAGACTAGGTCGGTATGTTTTTTTGAAATTTTGGACCTCGTTCGTTTTTCGTCCCAAAAGGTTGATTTTGTGGAAAAAAAATGAATAATTAGATTTCTAGACTTTATTTAGAACGAAATTTATTTATTCATTAATTGAGCGAATGTTTTCATTCACAATACGACAAAAGAACAAAGTCAATAGTAAAAATAACAAAAATGTAAAAAAAGAAAACGACAAACAAAAACAAAATTATTGCAATCCATTTTCAAATGATAACTATACGAATGAAGAATCGGAATCATTTTCTTCATTTTCTACTTGAGTTTCTTCCTCTGGGGTCTGCTCTGCTTCACCCAATATCTGTTCATAATACCATTGGTATGCTGCAGGAACATACTTTTTCACCAAGGTCTTCACCTCATTAAATTTTTGTTCGTTTATAGGTCTAGGAGGCATTTTCGAACTTGGTAGCGATAATACATCACCTGACTTCAGTGCAGAAAACTCAATGAAACATGGCATCCCAACTGAAACGCTACATTCAACAAATTTTGAGCCTTTTTCATATTTGAATAATCTATACGTCGATATTGCAAATTTTGTCCTATTTTTACTGGTGAGTGTTGTTTTAAACATTGGTTTCATGTGTTCTGTGAAATCCATTATTATCTCTTGCTCAACGTCAACAACTCTAAAATGTTTTGTTGAAGTCTTTCTTACTAGATCCTTCCACTCCCCAGGGATGTATATTCGTTCCCGTTTTCGTTTTTCTTTTTCTATCAATCCAAACGAGCGGTCGCGGGGCAAAAAGCTGTGACCAGGCTCTGGATACTGGTGGTATATATGCGTCATGACCTTGATACTACCCTGATTAACCAAAGTGAATAGATATTTCACCATGGTGTGGTTTTTATTTTGTGCAAAAGCATTGTCCGAAAAAATTTACAAAGTGGTTACTGCATCCGGAAGAAACGTCCTTATATAATGATGTAGAAAGCTGATAACTTCGTTATTGCCTTTCTTAGATGTTGCCTCGTCGTACATGTAAAATGTGGACAAACCAGTTTTTCCAGAATAGACACAAAAGTTGTATTGCCATAGTTGGCGCTTGTAAAAAACATCTCCTGCTGGAATGTGGGGTAATGGTAAGTTTTGTTGAAAGTCAAAACAAAGCATTTCCACTGAATCATCGTTTTTAGCTAGTTGCGTTTTTTCTTTAAGTGAAACATAAAATACCTCAGTTTTTCGTATGTGCAACTTTTTCTCAATCTCCTAAGTTTTTTTTTTGCCTCACTATCTCTCTCGCCCGCTATCGCATTTTGTAGTCTGTCACAAGTCTGGCATGTATCTGACCTAGGTGAACCAAAGCTTATATTATAGTTCTGAGTGTCGATAAAAGAAATCATAAGAGACTCTTGGCATGGCACTTTTCTCCATGCTTCAGCTCAGCATAAATATCTGGCTCATATTTTTCTAGATAAAGCTTATGCATTTTCGAAACGTTCAGTTCAGGAGATAAGTAACTTCTCCCTTCATTTTTTCCCTACTATAATGGGAAGAACGCCGGGGAAAACTTTTTATGTGGTTATCGATAGTCTTCATGATATTTTCTGGTATTTTATTCGGCCTATTTGTGTGTTTGCCCCTCATATCTGGACTCGCAGATATCATTAGCTTGACTGTGTTCGCAATACGGTTTGTTCGATGTTGTGAATTGCGCAGGCTTTTTTGCAAATAAAATACTCACTTCTGGCAACGCGAACCTATAATGAAAATAGTCGAAAATGATATTACATTTAACAAGGAATGTGCGATGTGACTCACCTTATATGAAAAAGAAGATTGTTTTTCTTTACCGGTACCAGTTCTGGCTCTTTTCCTTGCCACACACTTTACAGAGATCAGTCCACCTAAATAAATATCCTGTTTTTCTTTATCAGCGAAATCATTGAATTCATGAAGAATTTGTTCTCTCTGTTCTGATATTCTCGAAACAATTGCGGCGACATTTACAATCTTCTCCTATTTTTCTTCTCGGAATTTTTTTTACCAGTTTTCGCTGCTGTGTATTCTTCTCCCTTTGCTCTTTTAATTTTCCTTATATTTCTCTTCCATATCTGCTCAGATCTTGTTCCCTTCTTGCCTTTCTTTTTAGAATTAGGAGTGTTAACAGTTTTTTTCGCAGGAGTGTTCTTGAATAACTGTGCTGAAATATCCGTTTTCTTTAATATTTTCATGGGAACTTTCTTCCGTGTACCACTGGTACTTGGCTGTTCGGTATCATCTGGTATATATACAGGGTGTTTCCTTAACATGCGGCAAAAATTCAGGGGGCTGTTCCTTGGACTATTCTAAGAATATTTTGTCCTTTGATGATTTTTGAAAAACCTCTTTGTTTCGAAGATACAGGGCAAACAAAATTTTAGATAATAACATTTTATTATGAAAAATTACATGAAAATTTAACTTAACCTACAAAAACTGTTGAAAATGACCACCTCCAGCCAGCATACAAGCATCCAATCTTCTCCTCATTGACTGCCGAACCCTTTCAAAAACACCAGGATCATTTCTTATTAAGTTACACCCAGCAATGATCCGATTTCGCAAGTCTTCCACATTTTCTACTGGAGTGGTATAAACTAATGATTTTAGATGGCCCCATAGGAAATAATCTAAGGGGTTTAAGTCCGGGGAACGAGCAGGCCATAAATGAGGTCCACCTCTTCCAATCCAGCGATCTCCGTATTCAAATGAAAACCGTGTTTAATCTGTATTCCTTTACCATCTGAACTTATCAATTTTAAGTCAAAAAACTGGCCGTTTTTTATAGTTGTCAAACACATTTAAAAATAAATTGTACCTACTTAGTAAACACAGTGCGGTACGCATTTTTATTTATACTATTATCAATTTTAAAAATATGAAAAATGTTGTTCGCCCTGTATCTTCGAAACAAAGAGGTTTTTCCAAAAACATCAAAGGACAAAATATTCTTAGAATAGTCCAAGTAACAGCTCCCTGAATTTTTGCCGCATGTTTAGGAAACACCCTGTATATTCTTTTGAATAAGAGAGCTAAAATAATACAATAAATGTTGAAACAAAAAGAACCTAAGCTGAGGTAAAAAAAGGAACGGGGTACCACAACATTCTTCGTATGATACTATAGTATCATACGATACTTTCATCACCAGTATCATACGATACTATAGAGCCAGGGGAAAAAACCTCAGCCGAAAAAACCTGTCTCCCCGTTAAAAAAATAAAATAAAATTGTTGTATCTGAATATTCTATATAGAAGGACATCACGATCAGCGGGACGGCTCTTCGGAGGAAGGATTTCCAAACACAAACTCCAACCTGAAAATAAAAAAAGCCAGAACAGCAAGAGAATTCAATTTATACTTCATCAAATTGATCTGAAATTTTCAACCCATTGCAAAAATGAGTTTGATATATTGTGTATGGCTCTAATGCCATCTTGGAATTTATAAATCGAACAATTATTAATTAGGTGTTCAACTGTTTCCTCTGATTCACCACATTCACAATTAGGACTATCAACCGAATTCCACTTGAAAAGCATGCTGTTGGTACGACCATGACCTGTTCTTATTCGATTAAGAAGGGACCATATTCTCCTGGGAAGGTTAAAACCAGGAACTTTATTCGATGGAACAGATATTAGATCTTTATTAGATAAAGAACATACATCCCATTCGGATTTCCAGATTTCGTTGTAGCTGAAGTTCGAATTCAGAAAGTTATTCGACCAAATAGGTTTACGAGATTTCAGTCTTGGAATTCTATTTTCTGGAACGTAGGAAAGTATCGGAAAAGAATCCGGAAATGAATTGAATTTATTCCAAGAATTCCAAGTTGCAGACTGTCTTCGAATATGGGGAGGAACTATATTCGATAGCACTGGTAGCCATTGGATAGGTGTAGATCGGATGGTTCCAGTAATTATTCTCATTGAAAAATTGAGCTGTGCATCGATTTTCTGAACATGAACACTATTGAGCCAAACAGGGCAACAATATTCAGCGGTGGAAAAAACCAGGGCAAGGGCTGCTGTGCGAAGTGTAGTCGGGTCAGCACCCCATGACGTACCAGCAAGTTTCTGTAGAATGTTATTTCTCGTTTTTAGTTTCATTCGTAAGTCATCCAAATGTGCTTTGTAATTCAGAGAGGAATCTAATTTAACACCTAAGTATTTGGGGGTAAAATTATGTTTCAAAGGAAAGTTCCCGAAAAGGACATTTAATTTTCTGAATTTTTGATGGTACATATTCACTACCTGACGACTGGAAAGGTTCTTCATGTGTAGACGAGGACATCGTACCATGCAAAATAGACACACGCACTGATAAATGATAGAAGACGACTAAACGCGCGAACTAGCAGGGACGCGTTAAGCTTGCATGAAACAGATGAGTCCCCACTCCCGGTATTCATCAATTTAGTGCAAAAATCGGTCTAGTCCTGGACTTGTTCGGTTTTTGCTTCCAGTCATAATAACAGCCATGTCCATTCGCCTGATAACTTCGTTGATCCGCCTCGGACTTGTCTGATTCTTGCACCCATTGATCAGCGACAACTAAGAACGTATGAATAGCATTTCATCTCAGTTTTGGCCAAAATGGACTTGGCCGGTTTTTGCACCAAAGTCTTCATATATAAAATATAAATAATTGGAATAGCAGCAGAGGTTCAAATTATACTCTTTTTTCTAAACTCGAGATTTCGAGAATTTATTTTCTCTTCGTCAGGAGAACTACAAATAAATAACATAACATAAAACATATAACTATTTGAGAAGATTTTAACTTACGAGATTGAGAATTAATATTCAGTTGTTTTTTGCCATTACACATCAAGGAATTGTAAAAATGAATATGGAGAGATGAAAAACTCAATACAATTTTGATTATAAACGTCGAATTGACATAATTCATATTTCTCAATTTGGAACTATCACAATTTTGATCTACAATAATTATTGAATGTTATGATTTATTGAATCAAAATGGCTCAAATAAGAAAAAATAGAACTAAGACCACATATCGCACACCTAGAACTAAACAGAATCAACTCAAAAAAACTCTTTTGTCAGAAATGGCGAAAAAGTGTTCCCTTCGTCCCTTTGCACTGCAGAAAGTCCATGTATGGATTATTTCTCATAATATGCAATTAGGGGAACAATAGTGATGTAGGAATCAATTTGATCGTGTTTTGTCGCTGAAAATTAGATTTTTTTTAATATTTCCCTTTTGCTTAACAATTTCAATATATTTGTTTCCTTATTTTGAGTTGAGCCTGTGTTGGTAAATTTAGTTTTGATTTGACTCCTTTTTGATAGCACAACATAAACTTAAAATGTATGAGCATTTCCTGTTACATATTTATAATAATTTCAATCCATAGGGCGATTTTTAACCAACAACAGGAACAATGAGGTAGTACATAAAGAGGTCGTTATACAATGAAATGGGTAAATGGGATGATGAATGAGCAAGAAAGCAAAATAAGTGGTAACCAAAACAGTCAATATTTTTATTGATAATACTATAAAAAATAATACTTATTATGTACCGCTGAAAGTGTGTATATAAACTAAAAAATAAAATTTATTCATAAATTGTAACAGAATACAAAAATATAAGGACTTTCTCTTCTATGGAAAACAATATCAAAGGTACATCAGAAACCACATTTGTCTAATCTAAGAAATCTATTTTGATTAGGTACTACTAATGGCACTTTGAGATCATCGTTGTTGAAATCACTAGTATTTGAGTAAGCTTACCCAAAAATAACTTTGGGATGATAAAAATTCAATAGAATTAATTATCATTATCGCCCAGAACACTTTTATAATACAGATCATAATAGGTTTTTGGAATGACGTTCTTATCTATCAATTCTTTTATGTCTTTTTTTTTTGCATCCGACAATGCAATTTTTTCAGTGTAGGCCTGAGTTAAACCAATTGAAAATAATGATTGATCGGTAAGTGACCCGGTTCCTCTTGCGCGAAGAACTCTTTTTCGCACACAAGCTTTTCTATAAGCTCCTTCACTGAATGATGTTTTATAGAAAAATGCTTCAGGTTCTTTTTCGACTCTGAGAACCTTTATGTCATGCCACTTGATCTGATTTTTCTCCTCGTCTATATTGAAATTAGTTCCACACGATTCCTGTAATGCTTGACATCATAAAATTTATCATGAGTCATTTCTACGACTTTGTAAGGTTTTCCTGTCTTTTTCGCTGTACAAATTAAAGTTTTGTACTGCTCTGGTATGTATATCGGACCTGACTGCAAATATCTTTTGATTTGTTTTTCAATCACGCTATGTACGTTGTCGCCTTCGTTTTGCGAATGACCACGTATCAAAAACTTGTGAGTGATCGACTTGACTGTGAACTTGTTGACTGCGTAAGCATAGGCTGATAAAAGAAATTTATTTTTTTGTTGACCACCACAATTATCCGAGTAGAAAATCAAGTCAATCTCTTTATTGGGATTTTGGTCTACCTGAGATTTGATGTAGTCGAGTATGCAGCTGCCAATTTCAACAGCTCCTCTTTTTCCTTCAGTTTTGTCCCAAAAGTAGCAAATTACATCTTTTGCTTTTAAATTGCTAATGGTGAAATTGAGACAGTTGATCCTGGATTTATAGAAGAAGAGGGATATTTGTCCCTTCGGAATCTGCAATATAGCTTGTAAGTCATAAACTGCTGTGATGGTACCATCTGACCTATTCTTGTCATTTTCTTTCTCAGTTCTTGCCAAGGTTTTTTCTTTCAGATGCTGTTCATATTCTTGGCTTAGTCGGCGCTTTTCTTCTTCGTCTGAGTTCTTGTACCTTTCGCACAGATCACATTGATCCTTTTTCGGCAAAAAAAAAGAAATATTGAATTTTGTGTTGAATATTCTGTTGAATGTGGAAGATGTGGCAAAAGGTAATCCATCCTTTCACGAAATTGCCTATAATCTCTATAGATATCTATAGATGAAATAAATTCTCGTGTCGTTTGAGCTCTCAAATAATGAGATTCAATTCTTGGAATCGAATTCATAAAATCTATAACGCTCTGTTTAATTTTTGGGTCAATAGTAGGGTGATTGTCGTGTTTCCCTCTCAAATCGCCATAAATAACTCCTGAATCCGTTTTCTTAGACAGCGCTGTTTTTATCGCTTTACAACTTATGTCAAAAGTTGATTTGAAAAATGGCTTGCATACTCTTATTTTGGATCCATTTACCTCAAAATAAAAGGCGGTGTTTAGGGCTCTGAAATCTTGTGTGCTGGATTATCGATATTTAGGCTTTATTTGTTGCGAGTGTCGTACTACAAATTCTCTCTGCCTTTCAAAGAGCTGTTGCCTCGATATTTCATCGATTTTATCTCTACATTTTAACCGACATTTCTGTTCACAGGGTGGTCCAACTTTTCTTTCTGGAACTTGTTTCTTGGATTTTGATAATGACACATAGGCTTTACCAGAATTTCTCAGCGCTTTTGCGACCTTTGATTTCCACTTCGCTGGTTTTCTTACTCTCTTTCTGTCTTTTTTTTTAACATCGGGTTCTTGGAAGTTGATTTCAGCAACTGTAGTATTCTAAGAGTCTACATGGTCACTTTCATCTTCAGTGTCCGACAAATCATTAGAATCCGAATCCGACGAACTCGAGCTGTCATTGCTGGTGCTGGTCGAATTTAATGATGCATTTGGATATACGAGTGGTACGACATTATTCATCTTACTTTTATGAAATAATTGGAAATTGGGATCTTCATCGGAGTCGTCAAAATCACTTTCTTCGCTTCGGATTGGTGAAATACAATAGTTCGGTGCACGAGTCTTTTGGAGTTCAGATGTGCTCGGAATTGGCCCATCAACCCTGGATAATGCATGGGTTTCCACAGATGGGACTTCGTTAATTGATGATATCCTAGGATCAACTTCCATAGGTTGAGGAAGTATGATAGCAGGACTGATGTTTTCTTCATATCTTTCTTTCACTAAATTCACTAAGAGCTGACCTCGTGTCAGAGTTTGTCTGAAAGAGAAAGTATTTTATTTACTAACTTACAAACTATGCGCCAAATTGATTTAGGAAGCTCTGTAGACCAATATTCGATCACATTAACGATGTTCTTGAATTAGATATGGCGGAGTCCATCTAAAGAGACTTAACTCAAAGATTGATTCATATGAAGCGGAAAAAACTCTCAAATTGCCAGGATGAAAACTTAATTATAGTAAAAAGAACGAATCAAATCGTCGAAAGCAAAAGAAATTCATTTTATTTGTTTTTTTGAAGAAGTATAAGGATGACAAAACAGAATCAACTATAAAATGAAAAGTGTTGCAACAATACGGTAACAATTCTAAATAAAAATGGAAACTTCACTTACTTTGCCATCAATACTGGTTCAAATCAAAATGTTGTAAGAATATTCTTAGCAGCAATCGTCAAAATGGCAACAACACCAAAATATAACTGCTTCAATTTTCAGCAATACGGATACAATTCGAAATAACTCCAACCTGTTTGCGTCGAGTACGTGGCTTCCGCTTGTAATTCCGATTGTAACTAGCAATATTGCTTCTAGAAAAGGGACATTCAGCGCCATCTAGGGTCGGATAGATATAGGTGCTATTTTTTATTCTGTTTTATTGGTGGGTGGGTATTAGAGTGAGGAATTAGATAGTGTGCATAACTCAAAAACGGAGATTTTTGAGTTGGCTCCGTTTAGATCTAGGTATGCGATATGTCCTTTCTTGAGTTCATGCAATTTTCATTTTGTGATTCCATGAAAACTTCTACTTTCCAAATCTTTTTCCGAATTAAGTATTATTACATCCACAAAATTTGGTTGATGTTGCTCTTCTAAAGAATGTATGGAAAGAGCACAGGTTTCTTTTTGAGTTCTCATATTAATTTTATGTTGAGAAATTCTTTGTTTTAATTCGGTAGAAGTTTGACCAATATAACATTTCTCACAGTTATTACAATGAATTTTGTATATCACATTGGATCTATTGAAATATGTTATATACAAAATTCATGCGGCCTTGACACCAACTTCATCACTGGAAAAATTCGCCTATTGCGGGTTTGAATAACCTGAGAATATAAATATGTTTGCATTTTTCGTACGGCTCCTTATAATAGGCCCTGTTGCATCAAAGTGTGAGAAGTATCTGGACTGTCTGGTTTTATTCTCATATTTCAGTACCTGCAGTTGCTCTTTGAAAAAGAGTTTGAACAAATATGAAGAAATGGAAACGTGAAAATTCAATATAAAATATTCATGACTGAAGAACATGAAAATGAAAAAAGAAGTTATAGAAAAGAATAATGTTCTTAAGCACTTGGAATATAAAACTCGCAGTGTTTTGGGTCCATTGAGTATTTCGCCATGTTCGTAAGCTCTTTCTTTTTCTCTTTTGTAATTGGAAGAGGGGCGGAGTATAAACGTGCTAGATCTTGATATTGAACAATGTTTGGGTTCGCTGGGAAAAAATGATGATGAAGGTGAAATGTTCTGTGACTCCCTTGTGTACAGTGTAACAGGGTCGTCTTCATCCACACGTACTTAGTGATCTTTGAAATTGTTCTGATTTTTCTCGGTTCGAGAAAGTCTATATCTTTGAAGTCAGCCTGGTCCATTTCAAAGATCAGGAAAGGCTTGTTTATTTTAGCTTTTTCAATAACTGATTTCCAATTCGAAGGAACAAACAAGAGGTTTGGCCTTGCGACGTCTCTGTCGCAACGCAAAAAACTATGCCCTGTGATCAAAAAATTGTTTTTGACGTTTTTTTTTTTAATATTTGTTTTGTTACTTGTGTTAGAATGAGGTTATTCAAACAATAATTTTGAAGAACACAGCATGCCATTATAATGTCTACTGCTCTCTCAAAGGAATAGACATTCACATATTGTAATATTCTCCACCTTAATATTAACACTCCAAATGCACGCTCAATTAAACACCTCGATTTGCTCAAAGAAGTATTGTAATTCCTTTCTTCCCTACTACAGTTCTGAGACAATCTGAAAAATATTACTTGATTATATCTATGGATTCAAATTGTAGATGTATTCCAAAAATATCAAACCGAACGATTGAAAATAATTTTATAATAAGGCATAACATCAATTTTCATCTATTCATTACCCACTGCATAGAATTTCATGTGTTGAATGATAGGAATGATAATAACATTATAAATCTAGTAATGCATTTTATCATTAACATAATTTACACGTGCGTCGTGAAGAGAACATATTGTTTGCATTGTTATTGAGTGCTGAAAATGTCTTTCTTATTAGCTATCATATTGCTTCATGGGTTCTTTGCAATTAAAGTGGCAGCCATCAATCGCACCCATAATTCCTGCAAATATTTGATGAATTTGTTCTAATTTAGAATAATTTTTAGATTCTACTTGGTAATCCTGCCACATTCTTAAATTGGTTTTGTATTTTTATACACTCTCTTTCAGATGGCCACTCAATATGTTTTATTTGATTCAAAGCATCCAACACTATTGAAGTGTGTTATTACACACGTCAAATCTGTGTCCAACACTAGCTAGAGTATATCCTTTACTCAAGTACCATAGAGTGAGTTGCAGCATTTCGGTCAAATCTAAGCGTTTATTAGCACTACCTCTATATGCTACTATTTTAATAGAAGGTTCAATTGTTTTCCTATTCATTCGGAAATGACTGAAGAAATCATATTCTAAATATTTGTCAATCCACTCTTCATTAAATCCAGGCATTCTTATATGGTCATCATCTTCCATCGCAAGATAAAAATAATCCAAAGGACGAAAATTCTAGTTCATTATTTCTAATATATTCGTACCAATCCAGAATATATTATTACTATTTTTCATTTCTAGTAATTGACCAAGAAATATAGCGTTTGTGGTCATCTCTAACAAATAAAAATATAATATACCGAAGGCGTATAAACAACCCAAGTAACTTCATTTTAGCCTTCAATTTTGTCCTTGAACATAGGTTGTCATCAATCTTTCGTGATAATAGTCTCTAGATGAACTATAAACTGTGACGAATCTCTTTGAGACTACTTGAATTTCAAATTTCTTGCAGTTCCGTTTATTTTGAATGAAATGAGCTGATAATATAGGTAGGTCCCCATTTTCAACATTTTTTTTATCTTTTATTGCTAGGGAACAAGTATTATTCACATGTTTGCGGATTCTTTTTGTTATATAGTAGTTCATATCACGATGCTCCGGGAATTTTTGGATAAAGATTTTTGATGAGTGTCAGGAATATCAAATTTTCCCTCAAAAACTAATCAGTCCTTATGAGATTAAAGCTTCTCGTTCCCCTAAATTTATATTTACCGATCTGATCAATCTCATCAGCAATGGTTTTCTATACTGTTTTGTTCCTGGTCTTTTTATCCTCAAATTTTTCATTTATTCTCATCATATAATTGGATGAGCAGCCGTACTTGAGATGTGGTCCAGTATGCTTCTTCAGATTCTGAAACAATTTCCATTACATATACTCCAATAATTCGTTCCGCAGTTTCAATATCAATGAAGGATTACGGTCAAAAGGAACATATATGCATTTATTATTCTTACAGCAACGTTTCGGCTAATATGTAGCCTTTATCAAGCTAAAATGGAAAATATAATGACATTATACAGGCTAAAATCACAGTGTTTTCAAAAAAAAAATAGGTCTAATACAATTTGACAGTTTTTGAAAAATAGGCTGACATATAAATGTAGTAATTGTAGTAAAAACACTTACCCTCAGAATAGAAATTACATTAAAAATATACTGTGGAACAATATAGTCATCATAAAAAATAAAAAAGTCAGAAAAACAGGGGAAATTCAATACGACGTTCGATGTGGTGTGACAGTCAATGATTATTTATTCAGTTATCAAATCTTCCACATACTGACGTTAGCCAGTCAATTCGAAACACACGTTCTTAGGTCTAATCAATTCACGATCGAAGTCGAATTTTATTGATTAAATTAGTATAAATCGAATTAAGTCCACCAATATCAGTCCTATAGTTAACTGTGTTCGGAGTTCTTTTGATGTAAAGCATTTCCTTGAAATTTCTTCGAAACCAATTTTTCTCATAATCAAGTATCTTTACATCATCAAAATTAAATTTATGGTCACACATTTGAGCATGTGCCGATAATGCCGTTGTTTCCTTCATATTCACGCAATCTCTCCTATGTTGGTCTACCCTATATTTCAAATATTGCCTAGTTTGTCCCACGTAGACCTTATCACAGTCATTGCAGTCGATTTTATAAATTAGTCCCGACTTCCTTCCTTTGATAACAGGATCTTTTACCCTGGAAAAACCTTATCTAGGGTGTTAAAGCAGTATGGTGAAATATAAGCACTATATGTACGCATAACTCGTACTAGATCTTGGTATAATCCAGGTATGTACAAAAGTCTGCACCAAATCCGATCACTTGAAGATGGTGAATCAGATGTTTGAGCATTACGGTTGTTAGTAGAAGAGAAAAAAATTGTATTTATCAAGCTCTTAGGGTACCCATTCTGCCACAATATATTTGATTGAGTTTTAAAGTTTTTTGCGTGAAAAGAAGGGTGACTCAAGTTCAAAATTTTGTGTTTGATCGACTTAATTAAACATATTTTTTGTGATTTAGGATGCATTGACTGGTAGTTCATAAATCTGCCTGATGAAGTTGGCTTTGAATATAAATCGGTTATGATTCGGTCATTAGAGCGAATTAACCAGACATCTAGAAATGGTATAAGAGGTACGAGAAAATGAATTTTTTCAAGGACATATCTTATTAAAGCATCCATCACCATCTCAGCCATTATCGAGGAAGATGGATTTCCCATGGCAGTGCCTTCAATTTGCTCATACCACTCACCATTGTATTGGAAGTAACTGTTGGTCAACACAAATTTGATAAGATTCACCAAAGTTTCTCTAGTGAGACTAACCCTAGCTTCTAGGTCAGAACAATGTTCGTCAATCAACCGCAACATCAAATCATGTGGAATGTTCGTAAACAGTGAGGAAACATCAAAACTTATTGTACATAATTCGGTGGTATAGTCAGATCACTTAATTGGGCGACAAGAGAGAATGAATTCTCGACAGAATACTGAAATTTGTGTTTGAGGTTGTTCAGAACAGATGCCAGGAATTTCGACATATTATATGTAGGACCTTCGCAACACGAAACTACTGTTTTTCTGACTTTTTTATTTTTTTATGATGACTATATTGTTCCACAGTATATTTTTAATGTAATTTCTATTCTGAGGGTAAGTGTTTTTACTACAATTACTACATTTATATGTCAGCCTATTTTCCAAAAACTGCCAAACTGTATTAGACCTATTTTTTTTTTAAACACTGTAATTTTAGCCTGTATAATGTCATTATATTTTCCATTTTAGCTTGATAAAGGCTACATATTAGCCGAAACGTTGCTGTAAGAATAATAAATGCATATATGTTCCTTTTGACCGTTATCCTCCATTGATACCTTTCCATTACTTCAATTTTATTATTGCAATATAAATGTTAGAAATTATACACAATATTACGGGTACTTTTCTTCTAATTGAAAAATGTGAATGATATTTACATTACTCGCCACATTGTTAGCATGATTAATTGCACCAGCCATTCCAGAATTATTATATTCTCGGAAAGCATCATTCTCAACATCTTCATTATTTCGAATCATTGTAGGAGGATTCATTATTCAGAGAAAAATCTGAATGATGGAAAGTAGGGCCTTTTTCTGTTTTTTCCCCGTATATGGGGCATAATAGGTATTGTGTCTGGGGTGAAATGGGTTAGTTGTATTAGGTACGTGTAGGTGAAGGAACATGTTTTATTAATACTAAAACTCTGAGTAATGTAATAATTATATAATTGCACAATATCTGACTCTCTAACTTCGGTAAACACGTTTCTGGCGCTTCCAAATTGCGCTATTTTAAAATTTGATACCACATCTTTTTTGCTTTTGGGACATAACATTCTAATGTAGTTTGAGGCATCTTAAATTACTATGCTTCTTTTTTATAACCCAGGGTACCCTCAATAATCGCCCGCACTGCTTCTTTCATTGATATTAGACCAATTTTGACGAGTTGACTTTCTTGCGTATTTTCGTACAATCTGAAACCAACAGAACAACATAATAAATCTCAAAACATTGCTTGTTTATTTTTCAGAGGTTTATCAAATTGTGGTGCTATTTTTGAAACGTTAATAATCAAATCTTTATAGTTTTAATGTCTACCATTGAAGAAAATACCAATTCACACAAGTATGAAGTGGCGAATGGCACTAAAAATTTGAGAGCTTCTTTTGCCAGCTCTGAATATTCATGTTTTCTTTTTATCCAAAATACGTCGACACTTTGCTAATAAAATTCTAATTTAAGCATGCCATCAGCATCTAAATCTAGAAGACATTCCTTCATTTTTGTGGTGACATCAGCCAGATCTATTGATTTGTCCAAAAAAGGTTTTAAAATCCATCTACGCCCATTGTCAGCTTCAGAGTGCAAGTCTGGAACGTATGTCAAAAGTTTCTCTTGTAAATTATGCAAGTTCAGTATCATGCAAGCATTATGAGCCTATACTGCACACTTTGGTCTGTTGCATTATCTTCAATTATTTTCTGAACACAGGGAAAACACTCGAACAATTTGTTGTCAGAGAGGTTGACCACAAACGAATTTTTGCGTGAAATGCTTTTACTTTATCTTTAGCTGTTAAAATATTTTCTTCTCTTCCTTGAAGGTTCTTGTTCAAATTGTTAAGGTGGCTAAAAAGATTTACCAAAAATGCAAATTTCAAGAGCCAAATAAGGTCAGAAAAACGAGAAGCATATTCAGATTTTGCATCTTGTAAGAACATTAACATTCAGCTCTCAGTTCCAGAACTCTTGTCGATACCTTTCCTTTAGATAGCCACCTGACCTCTGTGTGACAAAGGAGATTTTGATGAAGCGAGCCCATATCTTCACAAACGTCTCTGAATATCCGGGTTTGCAAAGCTTTACCTTTGATAGAATTAACAATTTTTATTACCTCCGTGAGCACGTTATTCAAATCAGAAGATACTACCTTAGCAGATAGAGCCTGTCGATGAAGAAAACAGTGAGTTTGGAATTATCGCTTTTAATCTTACAATGAGTCCGCTATTTTTGCCATTCATAGCTTTAGCGCCATCGCTACAAATAGCGATACATTTTTTCCAATCAATGTGGGACTCGCAAGTGTTTTCTAAAAACATATCGTACAAACACTGGCCAGATGTGAGATGAGACTCAGGGTTGCCACAAGTCAGAAATGAAAATCACTAAACCACCGAATTAAACCTACCAAAATTCTACTAGTATTGGAACTAATGGATCTACCAGATTTCTACTAAATTTTTTCAAGTTTGGAAGGAATATCATAGGAAAACAAATGAAAAATCTATATTTTCGTTAGAAAAATACAGGGTGTCCCACAGGGAATGCCCATTAGAAGTTTATGGAGAAATAATAATTCGATCATTTCCAAATTTCGTTTGAAGATATTAGCCAAGAAGACCTTCATTTATGATATATTTTTGAATATCAATGACTTCCGCTTTCACCGGAAGTGGTATCAACTTTCTTATTTCAAATGGAACGCCCTGTATATTATGACTTTTTCGGATAGACCTTCGAATGCCACATCAATTTTATGTATTACTCCCTATAGCCATCTAGAGCCGTTTTCGAGTTATTCACTGTTTTTCGAAAAAATGTACAAATTGAGGCTTGTAGAACACTGAGAATTCAATGAAAGGGTAACGCACAATCTCAGATCTGTTTTTTGAAATGGGTTACTGACAAGATTTTCAACATAACTCTGTAGAGAAACTAACGTTTCGATATACTCGGAAGTAAAATGCGAGTTGGAATTCAAGAAAAGCCAAAAACTCGATTTTTCCAAATGAGAACCATATTTTTTCCACTCACATATCAATTTGTGAGGTGAAAATAGCTAGAGTTTATTGAGTGTTCCTTATATCCAAAATGTACCATTTTCGAGATATTCAGGAAAAACTGATATAGTGTCAAAGTTTGAATTGAAGAAAAGCAGAAATTCGATTTTTCCAATAGGAAACCGTATTTTTTTCACTCCCATTTCAATTTGTGAGGAAGATATAAGTGGAATTTTTTGAAATTTCCTTATATCTAAAATGTACAATTCCCGAGATATTCAGAAATAACTGTGAGCAACGAGCATATTATAATATGTGAGGTATCACTTATTATGAATCTGTATGACTTTATTAAAAATAATCCAGGTTTGTTCCAACTGAAGAATTTATCGAGCAATGTATTGGTACAATTCTGTTCCAGAATGAATGGGGAAATCCACCAACCAAGAAATATTGAGAAGGTGCGAAAAATGTTTGGAAGTAGGTGAACGAAATTTTCGAAATGTGGTATGATTCAATTTTCTATTCTTATATATCTGAATAAAAGTTCGAATTTCATGAAAGGGCGAACACAGATCATATTATAATAATGTTAAGCTCGTAGCCGTTATTTCTGAATATCTCAAAAATCTCCATTTGAAAAAATTTAGTTTTTGGCTTTTTTGAATTCCAACTTTGACACTCTCATTTTACCTCCCACTATATCAAAACGTTATTTTCTCTACAGAGTGACGTTGAATATCTTTTCGGTAACGGATTTCAAAAAACACATCTCAGATTGTGTTCTACAAGCCTCAATTTGTATTTTTTTCACAAAACAGTGAATAACTCGAAAACGGCTTTGGATGGCTATAGGGAATGATACATAAAATGAATGTGGCATTCGAAGATCTATCCAAAAAACTCATAATATATGATACCATTTTCGGTGAAAGCGGAAGTCATTAAAATTTGAAAATATATCATAAATGAAGGTCTACTTGGCTTATATATTCACACAAAATTTGAAATTGATGGAATAATTATTTCTCCATAAACTTATTTAATAACAAAAAAATGCGTCAAAACTTTCTGTTTCCAGTTCATTTGTATGAATCTGTGTGTAATTTTTTAAATTATTCACTACATTTTGTGGAACATCAAAGTTGTGGCAGCACCCATTTTTTCGATTCAAACTCGATCGAATTGCCAAAATGCTACACAGCATGGGTAGCTGCATCCTATTGCGTAGTTTCGTTTTAATTATATTCATCTGACTAAAAAGTCGCTCTACCTCTGCGTTTGAATGAGGTAAAACCAGAAAGGGATAGTGCAAATTCTAATAACTCCTGAAAGGGATTTTCAGAATTAGCATCCCTGTATGCATTTACTTCTGCCCAAAAGCCTGAAGTTGACGACGTAGTTTGCCACTGCACTAACGTGATATTTTTCCATTGATTTTGGATCTTGTCTATGGATTCGCAGTTGTAATTAAAATATTCTAAAATTGGAATAAGATCCGGTTTTACCACTCGTAGTGAAGTCTCTACTGATAATGCAGAAATTTGTTTCGAAACATTTACATTATCTGGCAGCCTCTGAGTTATTTCTCTAACTAGAGAAATTAAAAAATTTATTATCGGTCCCTCAGAGACCGTTCTTCTGTGAAACCCATTTCTTTTATTCATTTTGTACGGTACATTTTGAGATATTCAGATGACATGCACTTGAAAGTATTTTTACATAAATCTGTTGAGTGATCAATCACCTTAATGGAAGTATGTTGAGCAACGAATAAAGCCAACCCGGCCTCAGCAATTTTGGTCTCGTCCAGATCCAATTCGGGGATATTAATCAATCCTCTTTTTATCCTAATTTTTTCATTCAATAATTCCTCCAAAGTATTAAAATTTATATCATTTGAATGTTTCAAATATTTATAGTTGGCCGTTTGGGCGAATCCCAATTGAAAATTTGAAAATTTACTTATTTCTTTTTGATAATTCATCACTAGATCTGCTATTATGTTCAAATCGATATGATAAATGAATTGTAAATTTCTATCATTAACATATGCCTTTCCAAGAGATATCGGTAATACATTATTTTCTATTGATATAATTTCCATAGAATAGTTGCAATTCATTATTATGCACAAAACTAATGATTTCTTAAAAAGATCCATTTTCGATCTGAAACAAAATGATATTATTTCTTTCTCTGTTTCACGATTTTCTTATGATAAATGTGTTTATTCTTGCAATCCTTTATTCTGTGAGAATCTATTTCGCGGGCATCTATCTCTTTATACACGGGGTCAAGTTTCCTAGTAATGGGGGTTTTGATAAAGTAGGATTTTTATTTAAGGGATGATCTTTCTCAGCTTTACGTTTTTCATTAATTTTTTCTAAACGGTTTACATTTTTCAGATTCCTTGACTCTAAGTGTTTTGATATTTCATTCAAGTTTTCTCGATAATTTTGAATATAATTTTCTACTCTTTCATTATGACTTTGATTATTTGCATTGGAGTCATGTCTAGACTCGAGTGATTTGAGTTATTATAGCTCAATAGGGCCTGGGAAATTCTGTTTTGAAATGTGTTAGTTGTTCCAATGGTTCTTAATTGCTCGATTAATGTCGAATGAAAACGTTCTACTAATGCATTTGAATTCAGATTATAATTAGTTATATAGTGAATTTCTATTTTATGAGTTCTACAGAAATCTTGTACGACACTGTTTTTAAATTCTAATCCATTGTCGCATGTTATTTTGATTGGGACACCGTAATGACTGAAATAAATTAATAATTTGTCGATAATCTCTGTACCTGTGTTCTGTAAGAGTGGGTAACATTGTCCTAGTCTCGAAAATGAGTCTACACAATATAATGATGATACATATAATAATGAGTCTAAGACAATAATTTTGATTAAAACGAATTGTATCACAATAGATGTGGGTAAATGGTTTCGAACCAATAGGATTAGGCTTAAATTGTAATTCAATAGGTGTTCTTTCATATTTACTTTTCTGACAAATTTCACATGCATTAATATAACTTTGAACATCTTTGTTCATGTTAGGCCAATAATATTTCTTTTTGAGACTAATTAAATTTTCTCGTAAGCCACGATGTAAAGTTTTAGTTTCATGATATTGTTGGATTCTAAGAAGTTGTTCGTCTTTATCTTCAACGTCTTCTAAAAGAATTCGGGAAATTTTCAAGTCAAGAGTCTTATAATCAAATTTGTTTTGCAAAATTCGAATAAGGGGTTGTTCTTATTCTGGGGACATACAATAAATAGTATAGGGATGCTTGGGTCGAACATACTCATGTAAGAAATTGTATAAATCTTTTTCCACAGAATTTATTACTACTCGGAATCTCAATTTATCATTAAATAATTTGATTTTTGCTACGTTATAAGTGGATCCTTGTTCAAAAATAATTTGTGATTGGGAAGAATTAGGACTTCTCTCTGTATAAGGGATCTCTAAAATAGGATTTTCTATATTACTATGTACTGTAACATCACTGTGAATAATTATATTTCTTGATTTTTTGTTTGAATCTTCATTTTTCATAATATTTGGTAAATCTTCATTATCTTCATCATCAATAATATCATAATTTCCATTATCACTTGGATCTAATAATTCTAGGCATTCATCTAATTCTTCATTTGTTACATTATTTATAATTGATATAAGATCATCTTCAATGGGATTTATCTCATCATTTTCAAATGAACTCGATTCATAATCAATATCATCATGAATATCATTTCTTATGTCTAGTAAGTTAATATTATTATATTCAACATTATCATCCTCATAATTATTACTTAAACCATTTGAATTATTTATCAAATTGTTATTTCCGATTTTATCATCGGGGTGATATATAACTATTTTTATATCTAAATCATCAAAAATGTATTGAATCATATCGTATATTTTATTCCATTTCAATTTATCTAGACCACACGCAATTCGTGGTATAGCTAAATGAGTTTCATTATTTAACTTCATTAATTTTTTCAAGTATAAAAGAGAATTAAAAACATTTTCATACGTTGGTTTATCATAATGGAATTTTTTAGTAATAAGATAATAAATATTTCGGTTATTTTGTCTCAGAAATGCTACTTCTCCAATTTTTTTATTTTGCGATTTCAATTCATTTACATTTCCAAATTTCTTTTTAAAATCTCGAGCTATGCCTTTATTCATGTAAAAATCCTCTGATACACAATGCGCTAATGCAAAATATTCGGGTGCGTTGAATAAGTCATCTCTTAATATTTCAATATTATTAGTATCTTCCAAATTTCCAGATTCATGTTGCTTCAAAAAATCTTCAAATTTCCTATCATTGTCCAAAATTATTCTACTTAATGCGTCCGCATTATTCGACGATCCTTTTTTATATTTTATTTCGTAATCAAATTCTTCCAATTTAATACGCCAACGCATCAGACGCGAATTCGGTTCTTTAAGTGAAAACAGCCAAACTAAAGGCTTATGATCCGTATAAATTGTGAATTTTCTACCGTACAAATAAGGTCGGAAATGCTGGATCCTATCGCGAATCCGGAGGCGTCTGTAGTTAAATTGAATTTCTCGTCGAAATTCGGATATCTCAATATGGGAAAATTCAATAAGCTTCGTTTACAAATTTCAAATGCTTCAACGTATTTAGGATCATCATTATTAATCTTAGCATTTTTTTCAAACATATGGTTAAAGGTTTCGTAATTTTAGCAAAATTTGGAATGAACTTTATAAGAGGGTTTTTTTCTTATAGAAAATTTAGGTTCTCAGAAATAACTCTAAAACACGTTCACTGTAAGATTCGTTTATTTCCTGAGAGTCAGGTCACACGTAAAAATGAAAATGTTTAGATTTACGAATAAATAAATGAGTTACGCGTAGGCGGGTTGACTCTCGGGTTGACTTTTTTCCACTGAACAAATTAGGGCATTTGGTTTCTTTCTGCCCCGCACTTAGATGTTTCAAGTATCAATATCCATAAGAGTCTCCAGGGCCGGCGTGAGGAATGGTTTGTTACAACTTTCTATAATATCCAACTAGACCAAGGAAGGATTTCATTTCTTTCTGAGTTTTCGGAATTGGGAAATTACTTACAGCTTCTAGTTTGTTCGGATTAGGTTTTATTCCTGTTGGAGTAATGATATGACCAAGGAATTCAATTTCTGTTTTGAAAAAATGACATTTGTCTAGTTGTATCTTCAAATTATCTTTTCTGAAGGCCTCTAAGATATTGTGTATGTCAGCTAAATGTTTTTCAATACTGTCCGGAAAAATTATCACGTCGTCCATATAAATATAACAATTTTTTCCAATAAAATCTTTTAAAACATTATTCATTAATCTTTGGAAAGTCGCAGGTGCATTTTTCAATCCGAAAGGCATTCGTAAAAATTCATAGTGTCCGTTTTCAACTGTGAAAGCCGTTTTTTCTATAGATTCTTCATCTAATTCAATTTGGTGAAAACCCGATGCTAGATCGAGGGTCGTAAAATATTTTTTGTTTCCTAACTTGTCTAGAATACTTTCAATTTGAGGCAAGGGATATTTATCATCAACAGTTTTTTCATTTAATTTTCTATAATCAATAGCAATACGCCATTTTATTTTTCCTGATAAATCCTGTTTTTTAGGAACAATAACTACAGGAAAGGACCATGGGGAAATACTAGGTCTAATAATTTTTTTCGATAACATATCTTCAATTTGAGTTTGTACTTCTTCTCTATGAATTTCTGGATATCTATAAATTTTGCAATGAACAGGTGTTTCATCAACTGTTGGAATCTTGTGTTTTATTCGATTAGAAAAATTCAAGGGTTGACCAGGTAATTGTAAGGCATCGATATTTGTTTGAAAAATTTTCATTAATTGATTTCTGATATTAGAATCTAAATGGGATAGGTCTACTGGAATGTCAATTGGATTTTGACATACTTTTTGATATTGAAAAGGTATTCTGCAATATTCATTATATAGAAGTTGATTTTTGAAATCTAAGCTAAGTCCATATTTATTTAAGAAATCGGCTCCTATAAGGCCATCATAATTTTTATGGAATTTGTACAGAATAAAAGGGTGCATATCATTAATGCAAAATTCATCAAAAACTGGCAATAATACTTTTTCATTTGAGTTTTCCGTTCTCATACAAGCTGTTAAAGAAGTCTTTTCTTCAAAGATATTATCTGGAAAATTATTATATGCGAATTTAGGATCGATTAAGCAAACTGAACAACCACTATCAATTAATAATTTACAATAAGGGTTTCGAAATTGGATATAAGGTAACTGATTTTTATTATCTAAGGCATGATTCAGGTCAATGCGTTGCTTGGGCCTGCTTTTGGAAAATTTCGACTTGGTTCATTTGAATTAACATTCGTTAATTCCTCAACAATGAAGTCATTGTTCGGACTATTATGATATTTCGTTTTTCGATAATTATAAAAATTTCTTTGGGGATTTGGATTATATTGAGTTGAATACTCGTTTCTTTTTTTAGGATTATTTCTAGTTTCGACAGACATTTTTTCTGGAGGGGTATTAATTCTCTGATTGGGATTGGGTTTAAAAACATTAGTCATATTCGATTTATTTGTGGGACTGAAAACTTGTCTTGCCGTAGGAAAATGAGTATTTACATTTCCTTGTTTAAATTGGATTGGTTGCGAAGGGAATTGTTGATTAAAATTTGGTCTTGGATCATAGGAATAGTTAGGTGTTCTGAAATTGTTTTGGTACTGGGAAACATTATTTGAATTTCTAAATGGGGGATTAGTTTTTCGATTTATTAATATTATAATTATTCGTGGGCGGATTTCTCCACGTCCGCATCATTTCTATTTGCGATTTTTGAGAAACGTAATTCTCAACAATTTGAATGGCTTGGTCGAAAGTTAGATCAGGTGTTGTAATTAGAGTTGTCTGTAATTCAAAGGGACTGTTACTTATTAATACATTTTTTGCTAAATCGTTCGTTAAATCTTTATGTAGAATTTTCATTTGAGCATTCATAACATCTGCGTCTATTCTATAATTTATACTGATTTTCAGAGCTTTTATTTCTTCAATAAAATTCAAAATATCTTCTTTGGGATTCTTCCTTAGAAATTGCAATTGATTTTTAAGTACATCGAGGTTTGCATGATCACCAAATTTATTTATGAGGAAATTTCTTATATTGATCCATGTATTTGGAACATTGGAAGTATGAAATTCTGCTTCCGCATTCCCAATAAATTTACTTTTTATGAGATTAAGCAGTAAGTTTTTACGATTGCTTTAGCATTCTGAAATTGTGAGATATAGTCGTCACATGCAGCTAAAAAGGAGTTTAATTTCGTTCTATCTCCGTCGAATTTCGGTAAAAAATTTCCAAATTCTTTAGGAAAGGTTAAATCTGCCATAATTGTGTCTTCTAGTTTTAATTCGGATATTGAATTTATCAAATCGTTCAATGCGATTGATACTTCTGAATCTATTTCGCCTATTTTGAAATATTTAGATTAATTATCAATTATACAATAATATTTGAGTAAAATACTTAGTTTTTATAACAGAAAAACTTTAAAAACTGTACAAGTTTTACACACAAAACTTGGGGAAAAGAATGATTGACTTTGGGTCAGGTCAATTAAAAACTGGGAAGAATAATGTCAGGAAAATTGTCAGGATAATTGCTCACTCACCCTTGTTCTCTGGTGGATGTCGTCGCAGTTGCTAACCTGTCGATCGGACTCTCCGTCGTCTTCTTCCTCACGTTCGGTTGCACCTTAGCAGTTGAAACTGCAGCCTTCTGAAGTCGCCAATTGGTTCTGGTTCACTTTTAAGAAGACCGGCACAATCCCAGACCTCGTCGCCAATTATGTATTTTGAGTTGAAGACACCGTTTTTAAAAACAGTTTTATTTAGGAACAATGAGATGATACAGCTATGATACAATTATTCTTGAATGACTAATTATTCTTTAGAGACAGATTATTCTTGACTGACTGATTATTCTTGTGCCTATTTATACCTTCGGTATTTACGATGCATTCAGCTTAAGATAAGGGACACGTGTGCTGAGTCAGCTAAAGTTAGTATGGACATATTCAATAAGGAATGAGGTTACAATGTATCGAGTATTTCAGAATACAGGGGGTGTATTATGTAATTATATATAATGGTTGTGTAAGTGATAATTTGAATCTACTCAAACTGCTACCCTTTTATTCATTGGTGAATTTCGAGAGTTTTTTTGTTCATTTTCCTTTTCAAATTTTCTAAGCTAATTTGCTTATTCAATTCTCTTAATCTTATGTACGTACGCATCTGGATCAAACAAAGAATCACTTCATAGGGTATTTCCTTATTCAATATTTCCATAGTTTTATCTGCTAAAACTTTGAAAATCTTCTTCTCCCTCGATAATTTTGTACCATGCATGGATTGAATTCAGAATCTAATAGCTCAGCTGCTTCTAATAAATCATTGCTAGGATGTAATAGACCCCCTCTTGATATAAATTGTATCCAATCATCAGATTATCCTTCAACTTTGAATTCATTAGAAGGGTGGCCCAAATTCTTGAATTTATCCTTAAATTTATAAGCGACATACCCAGCTATGTACTTTAAAGATTCTTTGTTAATTTTCTCTCTGGATTCGAAATCATTAATTAATTGATAGGACTCATTCGGTATGTCACTCTCAGATATGTGTAATAGTTGGGTTTCTGGGTATTGGGGTTCAATAAATGCATAAGGTATTAAAATTTCCTCTTCTTGGCATACTTCGACATCGGGTGTCGGTTCCAAAGTCGAACTGATATTTGCTAATATTTGCTGAGTTAAGCAAAATTCATCAGCATTATTCGACTCTAAGTCAATGTATTGAAGAGGCTGGACCAGACATTTTTCTTCAGATTCCTCGGTATTTCTGCTTTCTGTGAAAACTGCTGCTGAATTTTTTCCCAGTATGTACCATCTCAAGCGATACATGAAATCCAAGGGATGTGGGTGGTCATTGGTAACCCCCATTCCCCTTATGTACGAAAAAAAGTTTTCAAGAATGTCTTGATTAAGTCTCGACGTTAAAAGGTATTCTATTCCATAAACTGATTTTAGGTAGATGAATAATTCTTTTAATGACTCATTGGAAAGCAGAATACCTTTCTGGAAGGGGATAATTGATTTATGGCATCCAACAGTCATGTTTTTCATTATATTGGATACCTTTAGTAGCAAGCCTTCCTGTTTCTCCAATTTAGTGCCATAGGCATTCTTTGTTGGATAATTTGCAACAAATTTGGTGTGGCAATTGAAGAAGTCAAACCAATCATTCATAAATTCAACAAATTCAGCAACATCTTTCCAAGGAACATCGGGTGATATCAGTTGTTTGTTACCACAGTACTGAATTGCATTCGCCATTGAATTTGAAAGGAGTTGAGCGGCTGGCCTGACTTTCTGTCTTTCTGAGTATTTCAACTCCAGATGATATCTGCTTATTTTATGAGTGATACTCAATTCCGATGAAGATATGTCTAGTATATTTTCAAAACAATTTTTGCCGATTAATGTACGATTCACCCAAAATCCCTGGTCCAGTAGATGATTTCGAAGCAGTTTCAGAAGGTGTGGTGCATCAGCAAATACAAAAACTTTCAACAATCTGTTGCGAGGATGCTCAAAGAAGCAATTTTTGTCATGGCCAACATGCAGTTTCGACCAAAGAGCAATATTACTTGAGCCTATATCACTAACCACACCCACTACCACGAAACCAGCATCAAACAATTTTGAAATAATACTGCTCAAAATGTCCTCGGTCATTGGCTGGTCAAAATTATAAAAAACAGGTTGTTTCCAGTTACTTACTAGTCCACGAGCCATCACTGTTTGGCAGGTTTTGTGTGGGCCCACTACCCTCTGCTCCTTTTTCTCAATGTATATACGATTAGAAAGATAAATTTCATCAAAAGACAAAATGCATATTTTATCAATTTCTTTGTATTGCGATGATTTTTTCTTCATCAAAGAAATCACATCTTCCAATGGTCCTGGAGCCAATGATAGGGAAGATGCCCAAGATCGCAATTTGGAAAGCGCTGGTAAAGGATACCCATTCCCCATTCACTCTCATATTGGGACTAACGCTTCTCAATGAAATGGCCAAAGCGATATCCTCTGGTGACCACCTCATGCATTTTTCTCCACTTTTCATGATTCTGTCGATCTGACCAGGAGAAAACAGTTTTTTTTAGCGCTGTGTGCATTCCCTCCTCATTTTTTCATATGAAAGAGTAAGATGTTCATTTTCTTGTTGTAGGGCCGTAATTTTGTTTTTCAACGTTAATATTTCGTTCTCGTAATCACTGAAATTGATATAATTTTTCGATAGACAACGTTAGGATAAAAGAAAGTATTCAAAATTTACCGGTATATGGGATTATACGATGCATCCAATATTTCTTCACTTTGAAAAATATTCGTTTCTTCAACTTCAGATGAACTGGGAGTAATAATAATAATGTTTTATTGATTCCGAAAAATTACGGGATAAAAACGGAACAGGTCAAAAAAGGCAATAGTAACAACATCTTTAAACAAGTACATGACTTCTCTTACAGTAATCTCTTAATTCATTCAGAGTGTAAGGTTCACATTTTATTATGAAAGCATTCTGTAATATTTTAAATTTTGACAGGCTGGAAATATTTCTGAAGGTGGTGGGAAGGACATTAAAAAGATTCACTGACATACATTCTACAGATCTCTCTCTGTGTTGTAACATGAGGTGGAACATGATAAGCGTTGACTTTTCGTGTTTTGTTGTTATTCCTGAATTTATCAAAATAGTGAAAATTCTTGAAGAAGAAAATGAGCAATTTGTATATATACAATCCATAGGCCGTTAAAATATTATTTTTCCTAAATAACTCCCTACAGGATTCCCTATAGCCAAGATGTATTAATAGTATTACTATTATTATCAAAGAATAACAGTATTTGATATTCAGGGTTTAATATTATTCAAAATATAATAGTAATGGGCGACGTTTCGGGCAGTACCATTTTTCTAGCCTGTAAAAAACAATATACACAATGTAAAAACAACAAGAACAAACAAACAATTTATAAGTATTATAAAATCCTAAATACTTTGTTGGATAGAGATCTAATTCTTTTATTACCTTCGAAATAATTTATTTTAAGTTATTTCCCAACTTATTTGTTGGATGTCATTGGGGTTATGATTTTGAAGGATTTTGGAGTTGTCATGTCAATAATGATTTCTTCTTCTTGTTTGTTTTCGTTGGTCGGCTTATTTGAGACTGTTCAAAATGGTGGAGTAGATGTTGTGAAGGTATTTTATGTCTGATCTGTCATTAATGGATTTTTCATTTTGTTTTATGTGAATCATTTCGAGAAATTCTCTAGATTTCTTATTTGTTTCTCGGTCCCACACTTCGGTCTCGTCATAATTGAATGTATGTCCATTCTCGGTTTTGTGCTTGTAAAGTGCTGTCTGTGTTTTAGAGTACTTGTGTCCTTTCAGTCTGTCTTTCACTTTTTGTTCCGCCTGTCCTATGTATACACCCTCGCAATTATTGCAATTGATCTTATATACTACATGAGATGTTTCTGTTAATGGTGTTGGTGATTTTAATTTGCTATATAGTTGTTTAATTTGAATGTGTGGTTTGTGCGCAATTTTTACGTTGCTGTAGGGTTTCAAGATGTTTTCTATTTTTTCAGATAGAGAAGGTACGTATGGTATTGGTATGAATGTGATTGGTTCTTCTTTTTCATTTGTTGAATTTTCGGTGTTGTATAATTTGTGTGTGCGTTGTTTTATTATCTTTTTTATTTGTGGTAGAGGATAGTTGTTTTTTATTAAAAGTGAAGTGATGTCCTGTACGATGGTGGGTCTGTATATAGGTGAAGTTAGTTTTAGCGCTCTGTCAATGTACCCGATCATAATCGCTTTCTTCTGTTTATAGATATGTGCTGAGTTGTAATCTATTATTCTGTCCGTGCATGTTTCCTTTCTATAAAGTTTTGTTTGTACTGAGTTGTTTATTCTTAAAAGTGTCATGTCTGAAAAATTTATTGCGTTGTTCATTTCTGTTTCTAGTGTGAACTGAATTTTATGGTGAAAACTATTTAAATCATCAATTATTCTTTGTATCTCATTTTCTGATGTTATTATTAAACAATCATCCACATATCTTTTGAAAAGTGTAATGTTATAGTTCTGTCCGGACAAAACTTTTTCCTCTAAATATTCCATCACCAAATGAGCAACCGTACTTGAAATAGGACTACCCATCGAAACTCCATCTATTTGTTGAAAGAAATTTTCCTCAAACCTGAAATAACACGTTCCTAACGTTAATTGTACTGCTTCAATGAATTCGCTTTCAGGAATCGACGTATACGGTTCTATTAAACTCCACTTTTCATGTAAAATTTGTGGTACCAGAACTGTTGGTATGTTTTGTGTACAATGAAACGACATCTAAGGAAAATAATTTATGATTGTTAGGTATGTGCAATTTGTCTAATTCTTTTTTTAATTCAAATGAGTTCTTTGTGTAATATGGATTCTTGTTAATGATGTTAGAAAGTATTTTTGATAAATATTTTGATAGGTTGTAGAATGGCGATTGTGAGTGGGATACTATTGGTCTCATTGGTATGTTTGGTTTGTGAATTTTGGGAAGCCCGTAAATTTTAGGAGGCATGCTGTTGTGAATAGATAAGGATTTTGCTGTTTGGGGTGATATGTAGCCTGAATTTTCCATTTTTTCAAAATTGCATTATTATGTTTTTGTAATGAGGACGTTAAATCTTTTTTAATTGCTTTATACGTTTTTGTGTCAGTAAGTAGTTTTTTCATTTTCTGTGTGTACTCACCTTTTTCCATTATTATTGTTGCATTACCATTGTCTGCTTTTGTGATTATAATTTGTGGGTTTTCCTTAAGAAATTTCTTTGTTTTATAGTAATTTGATATGCATTTCTGTTGTTCTGGCTTCAGCTTTGAATTTTTTATTTTGTTACAGTGTTGTTGAAGTGTACTTGTTAATTTTGTTCTGATTGTATTCTGGTTTTCCTGGGAAAGTTTAGTTATGTTACTTTCGATGTTAGCGATTATTTGATTTATTGGTACTTGTTTCACATTGTTAGTATTTACAGCAAACTTAGGATCGAGAGTTAGTATGTTTTGAATGTCAGGTGGTATTGTAGTGTTGGAGACTATTATTATCAATACCGCCAAATGAGTGCAGATGAGTAGAACTTCTTGAAGTTGAATTATTATTAGTATCCATAAATTTTATTCTTTTCGTTAAACGGTCAGATCTATCGGTATTTAGAGCAGTATTTTTCTGAACGGGTAAATTCAATGTTGGAATAGCATTGGGCTTAAGATTCCTAACTTTTTTTCTTTGTAATAGAAAAATTTCTGTTTTAATGAAATGTCATCGAAGCAATCACTATCGAAATGAACTGAACAAATGCAAGCTGAAATTAAAATAATTTGTCATCATAATGAATCATAATCTCGAAACTGTCTACCATTTTTCAAATTTATTTTATCCTTTCTTCTGCAAGCCATCACCCATTGATGTGAAATTTCAGATTTCGGAAAGCAAAAGTACCTTACGTTGGTACCTTTCGTTTTTCTATTATAATTATTACAGCCGTAAACAGCACAGCTAGGCATGATTAAGGCTTTTGAATAACAAATAAACAATAAAACACGAAATCTAAATTAAAAAACAATTTAATGGAAAAGAAAGCTACATCAGTTTGACAACAATCTGTTGAAGTTTCTTCTTTCGCGCCCAAACTGCATCGTAGTAACGTCACCTGCGCGGCATGGACGAGTTTAAGGAGCGTAGCTGGCATACCGGTGTTTGTTTATCGTGCGCTGATGGTTAGTATTCTACAATCATAAAAAATATTGGTCGGTTTAATAGATTTTTTCGAGTCTTGGTGCGAATCTGTGTAATTGAAAAAACAAATAGAAAACTGACTAAAATTCTCTGTTACCCACTAGAATTTCTATCTACCAGATTCGAATTTCATCCACTAAATTGACATCGCATTCTACCAGATTTAGTAGAAATTCTATCAAAGTGGCAACACTGATGAGACTTAAAACAAAAGATCATTGCGGGTAGCGCGCGCGCGGGGAGCTCTTACTGTCACCGCAATGACAATGCGGTGTGGCAACGTTGCCATCGCCGACCCGTGAATTTAGGTAATGTTTTGCGTTGGGTCCTAACGTTTGTAAACACTGTACGTATTTTGAAATAATTAAATTTTTCTTTTGACTTCCTACGTCACGAGGGGGTCGCCAGAATATTTCAACCTGTAAAGGGGTCGCGAATTCAAAAAGATTGAAAAATACTGCCTTAAATAATACCAATTTCATTAGATCTTATTGGTTTTGGACTAACTAGCTGTTAATTTTTAAGCTTTCTTCCTCCATGCCAAGTCTTTTTTCCTCCATTTCTAATTTCTTTTTCTTTTCCAGCTTTTTCTCCTCCAAAAGTAATTTGATTTCTTGAATAGAAAGTTCGTTCATTTTCAGCTCATATTTTGCTCATTTTTTTTTATTAAATACTGAAGAGTTGTTTGCTTTATGGAATTAGGGACCCTTTTTTTGGGTTGGTGGATGTTCGATTGAAAAGACCTTCTTTTCTTCGGTCCGTTTGTTGCTATAGTCTAACCAAATCCAAGAACGTGATAACCCAGAGGTGTACTGATCAATTTTATTTCAAGGGTGTTATATTTTTGAAACTTTTTATATTGTTTCAGTTCCGGTGAAAAATATGTATGCCTATCTATGAGTCTCAGTAATGAACAGTTTATCTAATATTCTCAATTTAATACATACGAGTACAATGTATAAAAATGCATTAGGAACAATATTGACTAATCAGTAGTCTCGCCGGATGATGTAGAACTTTCTTGTAAGTTGACGATGACTGGTGTTATATCATCCATAATATTACCCAGTTTCCACATGTCTACCTCTACTTTTTGTTTTACATGTTCCACCCACTTTCTCCATCTTTCGGAAGTGAGACATCAATGGAGAATAACGGTCAAAAGGAACATATATGCATTTATTATTCTTACAGCAACGTTTTGGCTAATATGTAGCCTTTATCAAGCTAAAATGGACAATATAATGACATTATACAGGCTAAAATTACAGTGTTTTCAAAAACAGATAGGTCTAATACAGTTTGACAGTTTTTGGAAAACAGGCTGACATATAAATGTTGTAGTGAAAACACTTACCCTCAGAATAGAAATTACATTAAAAATATACTATAGAACAATATAGTCATCATAAAAAATAAAAACAAAGTCAGAAAAACAGGGGAATTCAATACGACGTTCGATGTGGTGCGACTGTCAATATCAAGTCCTATAGTTAACTGCGTTCGGAGTTCTTTTGATGTAAAGCATTTCCTTGAAATTTCTTCGAAACCAATTCTTCTCATAATCAAGTATCTTTACATCATCAAAATTAAATTTATGGTCACACATTCGAGCATGTATCTTCTTCATTATTTACTGTAATCATTTTCGACTCTACTTCTTCACACTTCAGGTGTGAAAAATTCTTTCGACCAAGACATTCTGCCGCTGGGTAGTTCTGAAGTTTTCCCTTTTCAAGATTTCGGTCCAACCAACCAACCAACTACAACTGTACTCTAAACAAAATTAAACATGATAATAATGTTGACATACCTTCCTTCCAAACTCTTCAGTTCAGCTCTGTATTTTTGATTAGGATTTGCCAATCTTTCTTTCATTATTCGTATAGACAATGCCTTTCCGAACATTTGTAACAAATTGGTTTGAATCAGGAACCACCATCCACAATCTCTTTTGATTACTTGATTCAAACAATAATAATAATAATAATTCTTTATTCACATACAAAGTAATAATTTTAACCCATCGAAAAATTTTACATGGGGTATCAAAATATAAATTTAGTAGTCATCTAATAAAATGAAAAAAAGTAATAAAGGACAATTATGTTCCAAAATTCTTGGAGGCTGTAGTATTCTCTCTGAAGAAGTAGGCTTTTCATTTCTTTCTGGAGTCTCGTTTTGTTCATAGTTTTGAATTTTTGGGGGATTTCATTATATATGAGTATGGCTCTGTGGTTCACACCCAGCTGAGTTGTTGATATGGGGGAAAGGGGGAGTGAGTATTTAGAACATTGCAGTTCATGTAAGTTATCATGGGAATGGGGCTGAGGAATTTTTCTCCTATTGAGTGCGGTTGAATATGAGGAGGATTATTCTGATGGATTAGTCTTCGGTTGGAGACTGTAATAATATTCGAGTCGTGTTTAAATGCTTTTGTAGGTAAACGGGGGTATAAGTGAGTGATGATTGGGAAATAGCTGAGTAGATGAGGATGACTGGGAATTATTTTCCTTACTCATATAATCTTTGGGTATCATCTTGACCGCTTCAAAGTAAGAGATATTCTCCAGGGCAATTAGGTTTTCTTTTGGCGAGAAAATTCTGGACAAGACCTGTCTGTAGATGTATGACTGCCTTCACAAAAAACACACTTCGGGTTATATTGTTTTGGACAGTCAATTTCCTCCTGGTTTTCTCCACAGTTCCTGCATCTTTTGCTAACTGATGGGCATTGGCAGTTAAGTTTTGTGTGGCCATATCTTGAACAATTGTCATAGGATTTCCTGGATTGAAGGTGCTAAAATACGCAGATGATACCACCCTTTCAATCTCTGCTTCATCCTTCTCTTTAGCATTCCAGAAGATGACACAGGTGTTGTCTTCAGTTGAAAAGATGGCTAACCACAAACTTCTTCAGCTCTCCCCAGAGAAAACCTTCGCACTGTGATGTCACAAAATCAAGAAGATTACTTTTGATGGGTTTCTAATACAGTCGACTTCAGATTCATTTGCATCCGACAACAATTTTTCCTTAACTAATTCCTCTCTAACACCTCTATTTTCTAATAGTACATCATAACTTTCTCTCAGAGTGATCTTGTCTGGAATTTCCTCTAATTCCTCAACAATTTGTCCAGAACATTTGATAATTTGGTTTGTATGTCGTTTCCACACAAGATTCTCTGTTAACAATTCACAGAAGTATACAGAATCACCAACTAATTCATCTATTCCTGCCTTTGTCCAACTTTTCTTATTTGGATTTCTTAAATCTCTGCAATACACTATCTCCCCTATCTCTTTTTCCCTTCATGATTTTCGAATATCTTGAATGTATCAGATGACCTCAATACATCTTGTCTAGTTTTAGGTTGAAATTTTAACATTAAACTTGCTGGTGTCAAGCCAGTTGTTATACAGGGTGGCCATTTGAAAACGAAACAGACGAGATTACAGACGAAATAAATTTTTTCGATAGAAATGCTCGGACAGGTCGATTTCTGTTTCGAGGGGGACAACTTAAGATGTAGGTTACGGACGCATAGCGCTTCAACCCTTGCTCCTACAACCCTCAACCCCCAATTTTTGAATAGGGAAGATGGGGGTGAGTGATACCTCATTTGAAAGGTATTTTTATACTGATTTCAGCACAGTAATTGGTTTTTCATTTTATGCATTAGTTCTCGAAATACAGCGTGGCCATTTGAAAACGAAACAGACGAGATTACAGACGAAATAAATTTTTTCGATAGAAATGCTCGGACAGGTCGATTTCTGTTTCGAGGGGGACAACTTAAGATGTAAGTTACGGACGCATAGCGCTTCAACCCTTGCTCCTACAACCCTCACCCCCAATTTTTGAATAGGGAAGATGGGGTGAGTGATACCTCATTTGAAAGGTATTTTTATACTGATTTCAGCACAGTAATTGTTTTTTCATTTTATGCATCAGTTCTCGAAATACAAGGTGGCCATTTGAAAACGAAACGGACGAGATTACAGACGAAATAAATTTTTTCGATAGAAATGCTCGGACAGCTCGATTTCTGTTTCGAGGGGGACAACTTAAGATGTAGGTTACGGACGCATAGCGCTTCAACCCTTGCTACTACAACCCTCACCCCCAATTTTTTGAATAGGGAAGATGGGGTGAGTGATACCTCATTTGAAAGGTTTTTCACAAAAAAAACACTACAAGTGCCATGAAAACACCACTTCATTTTCAAACGCTTAGTCAAGAATATTTCGAGAACTAATGCATAAAATGAAAAAACAATTAGTGTGCTGAAATCAGTATAAAAATACCTTTCAAATGATGTATCACTCACCCCATCTTTCCTATTCAAAAATTGGGGGTGAGGGTTGTAGTAGCAAGGGTGGAAGCGCTATGCGTCCGTAACCTACATCTTAAGTTGTCCCCTTCGAAACAGAAATCGACCTGTCCGAGCATTTCTATCGAAAAAATTTATTTCGTCTGTAATCTCGTCTGTTTCGTTTTCAAATGGCCACCCTGTATTTCGAGAACTAATGCATAAAATGAAAAAACAATTACTGTGCTGTAATCAGTATAAAAATACCTTTCAAATGAGGTATCACTCACCCCATCTTCCCTATTCAAAAATTGGGGTGAGGGTTGTAGTAGCAAGGGTTGAAGCGCTATGCGTCCGTAAACCTACATCTTAAGTTGTCCCCCTCGAAACAGAAATCGACCTGTCCGAGGATTTCTATCGAAAAAATTTATTTCGTCTGTAATCTCGTCTGTTTCGTTTTCAAATGGCCACCCTGTATAATTAGAGTTTCTATAACTAAACAAAAAACGAGACAACAATGTTTGGAAGCTTACACCCTTATTGGAGCTGTCCCTAGTATTTTTCATTGAACTATACTTAAAACTTTTTACTATATTTTCAGCCTGACCTTTGCTGGATGGATGCCCCATAGGAGAAGTAAAAAATTCTATTCCATTTTTAGCCAAAAACTTTAAATTTATCATCACTATATGCTTGAAGTATTATATTAGATTAGATAACTTGTTTTTTTTGAAACTCCAATGATAAAACAATTGCAATGACATTACATTTGCCATAGCCCTAGTATAAATTTTAGAATTAACTACCTTATTATTCATACATAGATCGGTATTCCATATTATTGAATTTATGGTATTAAGTTGGTCTACACTTCCCAGTTGTAGAATTTGTCTTAGCTGATTTTCTGCTTTGGTTCTTCTTTCACCTCATTTATCTTCTTAGAAAATTCCTTACTCTTCTTGAAGAAAGTAACATCTCAGCATAGGCAGAAACTTCGCAAATCAAAGAAAATTGCTTTTTTCACTATCTCAAACCCGTTGAATCTGTATGCTGAACCGTGTCCCTCGTCCGATTCAGCTTCGGAACGCGCGCGAGCATGTCTATCCCTTATCCGAAGCGCCCTCTGCACAATGAAATCAGGAACATACATGTTCTAGGATAATCTTTTGGTTCTGTTTCATCTTCCAACTGTTCCAGTTCATTCCCATCTTTTCCTGATAATTTGAAATGAGGTCTTCTCCTCTGATTTAATTATTCGGTTAAAAAATATCCCTGAAGTCTTTCCTGTGATGTCTCAGAAGATCTTCACACTACTCTGTGTGAGGGTTTTCTCTTCCAGGGTATGTTTCTATTATTCTCCCTGAAGGAAAATTCATTTTCTATTCCTAACCTTTGGAAAACAAAGAATTGTCAGAACTGCTTTCTTGGCTCTCGTTATCCGATTGTTTTGATCTCGCTTGATTAATTGCTTTTTTCACTATCTCAAACTCGTTGGAGCTGGATGCTGAACCGTGTTCTTCGTTAGATTCAACTTCGGAACGTGCACGAGCATGTCTACCCCTTATCCGAAGCGCCCTCTGCACAATGAAATCAGGAACATACATGTTCTAGGATAATCTGTTGGTTCTGTTTCATCTTCCAACTGCTCCAGTTCATTCCCATCTTTTCCTGATAATTTGAAATGAGGTCTTCTCCTCTGATTTAATTATTCGGTTAAAAAATATCCCTGAAGTCTTTCCTGTGATGTCTCAGAAGATCTTCACACTACTCTGTGTGAGGGTTTTCTCTTCCAGGGTATGTTTCTATTATTCTCCCTGAAGGAAAATTCATTATCTATTCCTAACCTTTGGAAAACAAAGAATTGTCAGAACTGCTTTCTTGGCTCTCGTTATCCGATTGTTTTGATCTCGCTTGATTAATTGCTTTTTTCACTATCTCAAACTCGTTGGAGCTGGATGCTGAACCGTGTTCTTCGTCCGATTCAACTTCGGAACGCGCGCGAGCATGTCTATCCCTTATCCGAAGCGCCCTCTGCACAATGAAATCAGGAACATACATGTTCTAGGATAATCTGTCGGTTCTGTTTCATCTTCCAACTGTTCCAGTTCATTCCCATCTTTTCCTGATAATTTGAAATGAGGTCTTCTCCTCTGATTTAATTATTCGGTTAAAAAATATCCCTGAAGTCTTTCCTGTGATGTCTCAGAAGATCTTCACACTACTCTGTGTGAGGGTTTTCTCTTCCAGGGTATGTTTCTATTATTCTCCCTGAAGGAAAATTCATTTTCTATTCCTAACCTTTGGAAAACAAAGAATTGTCAGAACTGCTTTCTTGGCTCTCGTTATCCGATTGTTTTGATCTCGCTTGATTAATTGCTTTTTTCACTATCTCAAACTCGTTGGAGCTGGATGCTGAACCGTGTTCTTCGTTAGATTCAACTTCGGAACGTGCACGAGCATGTCTATCCCTTATCCGAAGCGCCCTCTGCACAATGAAATCAGGAACATACATGTTCTAGGATAATCTGTTGGTTCTGTTTCATCTTCCAACTGTTCCAGTTCATTCCCATCTTTTCCTGATAATTTGAAATGAGGTCTTCTCCTCTGATTTAATTATTCGGTTAAAAAATATCCCTGAAGTCTTTCCTGTGATGTCTCAGAAGATCTTCACACTACTCTGTGTGAGGGTTTTCTCTTCCAGGGTATGTTTCTATTATTCTCCCTGAAGGAAAATTCATTTTCTATTCCTAACCTTTGGAAAACAAAGAATTGTCAGAACTGCTTTCTTGGCTCTCGTTATCCGATTGTTTTGATCTCGCTTGATTAATTGCTTTTTTCACTATCTCAAACTCGTTGGAGCTGGATGCTGAACCGTGTTCTTCGTTAGATTCAACTTCGGAACGTGCACGAGCATGTCTATCCCTTATCCGAAGCGCCCTCTGCACAATGAAATCAGGAACATACATGTTCTAGGATAATCTGTTGGTTCTGTTTCATCTTCCAACTGTTCCAGTTCATTCCCATCTTTTCCTGATAATTTGAAATGAGGTCTTCTCCTCTGATTTAATTATTCGGTTAAAAAATATCCCTGAAGTCTTTCCTGTGATGTCTCGGAAGATCTTCACACTACTCTGTGTGAGGGTTTTCTCTTCCAGGTATGTTTCTATTATTCTCCCTGAAGGAAAATTCATTATCTATTCTTAACCTTTGGAAAAAAAAGAATTGTCAGAACTGCTTTCTTGGCTCTCGTTATCCGATTGTTTTGATCTCGCTTGATTAATTGCTTTTTTCACTATCTCAAACTCGTTGGAGCTGGATGCTGAACCGTGTCCCTCGTCCGATTCAGCTTCGGAACACGCGCGAGCATGTCTATCCCTTATCCGAAGCGCCCTCTGCACAATGAAATCAGGAACATACATGTTCTAGGATAATCTGTTGGTTCTGTTTCATCTTCCAACTGTTCCAGTTCATTACCATCTTTTCCTGATAATTTGAAATGAGGTCTTCTCCTCTGATTTAATTATTCGTTTAAAACATGTACCTGAAGTCTTTCCTGTGATGTTTTTATTTCAGGTGGTCCAATGTTTTTCATTGATGATTTGTGTAGTTTTGTTTCGACATTTCATATTCGAGGCTATATCTGAATCGCGCTCGAGCATGTCTATCCCTTATCCGAAGCGCCCTCTGCACAATGAAATCAGGAACATACATGTTCTAGGATAATCTGTCGGTTCTGTTTCATCTTCCAACTGTTCCAGTTCATTCCCATCTTTTCCTGATAATTTGAAATGAGGTCTTCTCCTCTGATTTAATTATGCGTTTAAAAAATGTACCTGAAGTCTTTCCTGTGATGTTTTTATTTCAGGTGGTCCAATGTTTTCATAGATGATTTGTGTAGTTTTAGTTCGACATTTCATATTCGAGGCTATCTCTGAATCTGGACATATCTAATTCTCAGAACTGCTTTTTCGGCTCTCGTAATGCGTTTGCTTTTATCTCGCTTGATTAATTGTTTTTCCACCGTCTCGTAATCGTTGGAGCTGGATGCTGAACCGTGTTCTTCGTTAGATTCAACTTCGGAACGCGCGCGAGCATGTCTATCCCTTATCCGAAGCGCCCTCTGCACAATGAAATCAGGAACATACATGTTCTAGGATAATCTGTCGGTTCTGTTTCATCTTCCACCTGTTCCAGTTCATTCCCATCTTTTCCTGATAATTTGAAATGAGGTCTTCTCCTCTGATTTAATTATTCGTTTAAAACATGTACCTGAAGTCTTTCCTGTGATGTTTTTATTTCAGGTGGTCCAATGTTTTCATTGATGATTTGTGTAGTTTTGTTTCGACATTTCATATTCGAGGCTATATCTGAATCGCGCTCGAGCATGTCTATCCCTTATCCGAAGCGCCCTCTGCACAATGAAATCAGGAACATACATGTTCTAGGATAATCTGTCGGTTCTGTTTCATCTTCCAACTGTTCCAGTTCATTCCCATCTTTTCCTGATAATTTGAAATGAGGTCTTCTCCTCTGATTTAATTATTCGGTTAAAAAATATCCCTGAAGTCTTTCCTGTGATGTCTCAGAAGATCTTCACACTACTCTGTGTGAGGGTTTTCTCTTCCAGGGTATGTTTCTATTATTCTCCCTGAAGGAAAATTCATTTTCTATTCCTAACCTTTGGAAAACAAAGAATTGTCAGAACTGCTTTCTTGGCTCTCGTTATCCGATTGTTTTGATCTCGCTTGATTAATTGCTTTTTTCACTATCTCAAACTCGTTGGAGCTGGATGCTGAACCGTGTTCTTCGTTAGATTCAACTTCGGAACGTGCACGAGCATGTCTATCCCTTATCCGAAGCGCCCTCTGCACAATGAAATCAGGAACATACATGTTCTAGGATAATCTGTTGGTTCTGTTTCATCTTCCAACTGTTCCAGTTCATTCCCATCTTTTCCTGATAATTTGAAATGAGGTCTTCTCCTCTGATTTAATTATTCGGTTAAAAAATATCCCTGAAGTCTTTCCTGTGATGTCTCAGAAGATCTTCACACTACTCTGTGTGAGGGTTTTCTCTTCCAGGGTATGTTTCTATTATTCTCCCTGAAGGAAAATTCATTTTTCTATTCCTAACCTTTGGAAAACAAAGAATTGTCAGAACTGCTTTCTTGGCTCTCGTTATCCGATTGTTTTGATCTCGCTTGATTAATTGCTTTTTTCACTATCTCAAACTCGTTGGAGCTGGATGCTGAACCGTGTTCTTCGTTAGATTCAACTTCGGAACGTGCACGAGCATGTCTATCCCTTATCCGAAGCGCCCTCTGCACAATGAAATCAGGAACATACATGTTCTAGGATAATCTGTTGGTTCTGTTTCATCTTCCAACTGTTCCAGTTCATTCCCATCTTTTCCTGATAATTTGAAATGAGGTCTTCTCCTCTGATTTAATTATTCGGTTAAAAAATATCCCTGAAGTCTTTCCTGTGATGTCTCAGAAGATCTTCACACTACTCTGTGTGAGGGTTTTCTCTTCCAGGGTATGTTTCTATTATTCTCCCTGAAGGAAAATTCATTTTCTATTCCTAACCTTTGGAAAACAAAGAATTGTCAGAACTGCTTTTCTTGGCTCTCGTTATCCGATTGTTTTGATCTCGCTTGATTAATTGCTTTTTTCACTATCTCAAACTCGTTGGAGCTGGATGCTGAACCGTGTTCTTCGTTAGATTCAACTTCGGAACGTGCACGAGCATGTCTATCTCTTATCCGAAGCGCCCTCTGCACAATGAAATCAGGAACATACATGTTCTAGGATAATCTGTTGGTTCTGTTTCATCTTCCAACTGTTCCAGTTCATTCCCATCTTTTCCTGATAATTTGAAATGAGGTCTTCTCCTCTGATTTAATTATTCGGTTAAAAAATATCCCTGAAGTCTTTCCTGTGATGTCTCGGAAGATCTTCACACTACTCTGTGTGAGGGTTTTCTCTTCCAGGTATGTTTCTATTATTCTCCCTGAAGGAAAATTCATTATCTATTCTTAACCTTTGAAAACAAAGAATTGTCAGAACTGCTTTCTTGGCTCTCGTTATCCGATTGTTTTGATCTCGCTTGATTAATTGCTTTTTTCACTATCTCAAACTCGTTGGAGCTGGATGCTGAACCGTGTCCCTCGTCCGATTCAGCTTCGGAACACGCGCGAGCATGTCTATCCCTTATCCGAAGCGCCCTCTGCACAATGAAATCAGGAACATACATGTTCTAGGATAATCTGTCGGTTCTGTTTCATCTTCCACCTGTTCCAGTTCATTCCCATCTTTTCCTGATAATTTGAAATGAGGTCTTCTCCTCTGATTTAATTATTCGTTTAAAACATGTACCTGAAGTCTTTCCTGTGATGTTTTTATTTCAGGTGGTCCAATGTTTTCATTGATGATTTGTGTAGTTTTGTTTCGACATTTCATATTCGAGGCTATATCTGAATCGCGCTCGAGCATGTCTATCCCTTATCCGAAGCGCCCTCTGCACAATGAAATCAGGAACATACATGTTCTAGGATAATCTGTCGGTTCTGTTTCATCTTCCAACTGTTCCAGTTCATTCCCATCTTTTCCTGATAATTTGAAATGAGGTCTTCTCCTCTGATTTAATTATGCGTTTAAAAAATGTACCTGAAGTCTTTCCTGTGATGTTTTTATTTCAGGTGGTCCAATGTTTTCATAGATGATTTGTGTAGTTTTAGTTCGACATTTCATATTCGAGGCTATCTCTGAATCTGGACATATCTAATTCTCAGAACTGCTTTTTCGGCTCTCGTAATGCGTTTGCTTTTATCTCGCTTGATTAATTGTTTTTCCACCGTCTCGTAATCGTTGAAGCTGAATGCTGAACCGTGTCCCTCGTCCGATTCAACCTCGGAACGCGCGCGAGCATGTCTATCCCTTATCCGAAACGCCCTCTGCACAATGAAATCAGGAACGTACATGTACTAGAATAATCTGTCGGTTCTGTTTCATCTTCCACCTTTTCCAGTTCATTCCCATCTTTTCCTGATAATTTGAAATGAGGTCTTCCTCCTGATTTAATTATTCGGTTAAAAAATATCCCTGAAGTCTTTCCTGTGATGTCTCGGAAGATCTTCACACTACTCTGTGTGAGGGTTTTCTCTTCCAGGGTATGTTTCTATTATTCTCCCTGAAGGAAAATTCATTTTCTTTTCTTAACCTTTGGAAAACAAAGAATTGTCAGAACTGCTTTCTTGGCTCTCGTTATCCGATTGTTTTGATCTCGCTTGATTAATTGCTTTTTTCACCTTCTTAAACTCCTCGGAGCTGGATGCTGAACCGTGTCCCTCGTCCGATTCAGCTTCGGAACGCGCGCGAGCATGTCTATCCCTTATCCGAAGCGCCCTCTGCACAATGAAATCAGGAACATACATGTTCTAGGATAATCTGTTGGTTCTGTTTCATCTTCCAACTGTTCCAGTTCATTACCATCTTTTCCTGATAATTTGAAATGAGGTCTTCTCCTCTGATTTAATTATTCGTTTAAAACATGTACCTGAAGTCTTTCCTGTGATGTTTTTATTTCAGGTGGTCCAATGTTTTCATTGATGATTTGTGTAGTTTTGTTTCGACATTTTATATTCGAGGCTATATCTGAATCGCGCTCGAGCATGTCTATCCCTTATTCGAAGTGCCCTCTGCACAATGAAATCAGAAACATACATGTTCTAGGATAATCTGTCGGTTCTGTTTCATCTTCCAACTGTTCCAGTTCATTCCCATCTTTTCCTGATGATTTGAAATGAGGTCTTCTCCTCTGATTTAATTATTCGTTGAAAAAATGTACCTGAAGTCTTTCCTGTGATGTTTTTTATTTCAGGTGGTCCAATGTTTTCATAGATGATTTGTGTAGTTTTAGTTCGACATTTCATATTCGAGGCTATCTCTGAATCTGGACATATCTAATTCTCAGAACTGCTTTTTCGGCTCTCGTAATGCGTTTGCTTTTATCTCGCTTGATTAATTGTTTTTCCACCGTCTCGTAATCGTTGAAGCTGAATGCTGAACCGTGTCCCTCGTCCGATTCAACCTCGGAACGCGCGCGAGCATGTCTATCCCTTATCCGAAACGCCCTCTGCACAATGAAATCAGGAACGTACATGTACTAGAATAATCTGTCGGTTCTGTTTCATCTTCCACCTTTTCCAGTTCATTCCCATCATCTTTTCCTGATAATTTGAAATGAGGTCTTCTCCTCTGATTTAATTATTCGGTTAAAAAATATCCCTGAAGTCTTTCCTGTGATGTCTCGGAAGATCTTCACACTACTCTGTGTGAGGGTTTTCTCTTCCAGGGTATGTTTCTATTATTCTCCCTGAAGGAAAATTCATTTTCTTTTCTTAACCTTTGGAAAACAAAGAATTGTCAGAACTGCTTTCTTGGCTCTCGTTATCCGATTGTTTTGATCTCGCTTGATTAATTGCTTTTTTCACCTTCTTAAACTCCTCGGAGCTGGATGCTGAACCGTGTCCCTCGTCCGATTCAGCTTCGGAACGCGCGCGAGCATGTCTAATCCCTTATCCGAAGCGCCCTCTGCACAATGAAATCAGAAACATACATGTTCTAGGATAATCTGTCGGTTCTGTTTCATCTTCCAACTGTTCCAGTTCATTCCCATCTTTTCCTGATGATTTGAAATGAGGTCTTCTCCTCTGATTTAATTATTCGTTGAAAAAATGTACCTGAAGTCTTTCCTGTGATGTTTTTATTTCAGGTGGTCCAATGTTTTCATAGATGATTTGTGTAGTTTTAGTTCGACATTTCATATTCGAGGCTATCTCTGAATCTGGACATATCTAATTCTCAGAACTGCTTTTTCGGCTCTCGTAATGCGTTTGCTTTTATCTTGCTTGATTAATTGTTTTTCCACCGTCTCGTAATCGTTGAAGCTGAATGCTGAACCGTGTCCCTCGTCCGATTCAACCTCGGAACGCGCGCGAGCATGTCTATCCCTTATCCGAAGCGCCCTCTGCACAATGAAATCAGGAACATACATGTTCTAGGATAATCTGTCGGTTCTGTTAATCTTCCACCTGCTCCGGTTCATTCCCATCTTTTCCTGATAATTTGAAATGAGGTCTTCTCCTCTGATTTAATTATTCGGTTAAAAAATATCCCTGAAGTCTTTCCTGTGATGTCTCGGAAGATCTTCACACTACTCTGTGTGAGGTTTTTCTCTTCCAGGGTATGTTTCTATTATTCTCCCTGAAGGAAAATTCATTTTCTATTCTTAACCTTTGAAAACAAAGAATTGTCAGAACTGCTTTCTTGGCTCTCGTTATCCGATTGTTTTGATCTCGCTTGATTAATTGCTTTTTTCACTATCTCAAACTCGTTGGAGCTGGATGCTGAACCGTGTCCCTCGTCCGATTCAACTTCGGAACGCGCGCGAGCATGTCTATCCCTTATCCGAAGCGCCCTCTGCACAATGAAATCAGAAACATACATGTTCTAGGATAATCTGTCGGTTCTGTTTCATCTTCCAACTGTTCCAGTTCATTCCCATCTTTTCCTGATAATTTGAAATGAGGTCTTCTCCTCTGATTTAATTATTCGGTTAAAAAATGTCCCTGAAGTCTTTCCTGTGATGTCTCGGAAGATCTTCACACTACTATGTGTGAAGGTTCTCTCTTCCAGGGTACGTTTCTATTATTCTCCCTAAGGGTCAATTCATTCTCTATTCTTAACCTTCGGAAAACAAAGAATTGTCAGAACTGCTCTTCTAGCTCTCGTAATACGATTGTTATGATCTCGCTTGATTAACACTCCGTCGGGCGCAATATGTTGTAGAACACGATCGGGCGCATTGAGCCTAGGAAGCACACTTTGATCTACTAATTTTTTCCATGTTCACATTTTACATTTTCTTACGAAAACATTGCCAACTACAAACACCAAAGAGAAGAAATAAAACAGTTTGTCATGTTTTTCGAAAATAAAATAAGTTTATTTGATACAGATAGATAGTCTATTCGCTTTATAAACTCCAGCTAAGTAGAGTAAGCCAATAAATGCTCGTATTTCAACTAAATCATTATGTTTTGCATCCCGTTCTCTGGAAAATGCTTCTTTGATATTATCTATGTACTGATTAGTATACTTTACGATATCATTTAGAATATTCTCTGTAAATAAGCAGTTCCAGCATTGTAAGTGAATCATGATGATATGAGGTCTCCTACGAACTTTGCTTTGTCGATGAGTCTTATACCACTTTATAACTTTATCTTTTCCCATATAAAAAGTCGCGATTTCCTTCAATTTCCTCTTCTTCTTCACTGCTACCCTCTTGTTCAGTTTCCGATCCCTTCTTTACGCTCCTCAACATTATCTTCTGGATCAATGTCACTTTCATTCTCAAAATTTTCATCTCTGTATTCCTCATCAGAAGCCTCCAATATACGATGAATTTCTGCAAGGTCTTCGGGATTATTTAGATTTTAATATTTCTTCGCCATTTTTTTGATTGTAAAACTGCAACGTAATCAGGCGCAATGAGCCTATTAGATCTTTTCACTTGTCTGCCAATGAAAGAGAATCACTAACTGACCTTGCCACTGTGAGTAACACTCGAAGTGAGAAAGCTACCAGGCTGGAGAAAGGGACATGACGTATTGAGGGGGCGTGGAGAAATAAAGAATTCGAGGTGTGCCTAATAGATCAGTTGCGCCCGACGGAGTGTTAATTGCTTTTTTTACTATTTCAAACTCGTTGGAGCTGGATGCTGAACCGTGTTCTTCGTCCGATTCAACTTCGAAACGCGCTCGAGCATGTTTATCCCTTATGCGAAGCGCCCTCTGCACGAATAAATCGGTAACATACATATGTACTTCTATCTATTTCTGCCCATTCCCATCTTTTCATGATAATTTTAAATATCGAAATGTTTAGTGAAGGTTTTCTCCACTGATTTCATTATTCGGCTTTCTTAAGGGTTTTCTCTCCCAGTCTCAAATCAAATACTAAACAAAAATAGTTTTCGGGAGAAAATAAAAATGATGATGAGAGATCCTTCTTTATTTATACCATTTGAGTGAATCATTCGAAGGTTTCTATTCATGACAAGAGGTGCGAGTTTTCAAGCAGTTTTTCCTTTTGAGTTTAATCAAGTTCAGAGAAGAAAAAACTAGCAGGAGGCATACATGAAATATTTCTGAAAAAAATGAGTAAATGGTTATTACAATTACATAAATTGAATTACTTCTATAAGTGGATATTGCTTTCAATTGACATATAGTGGCATAAATATCTGCAGCAAATCTTGCAATGAAACTGACTTGTATGTACAGCAAATAATTTGTTAATGAGTTGTTAATACTCTGGTGCTGTACCGTCATTTTATAATTCTACTAATTCTAAAAATGAGTGTTTCACTTTTTCATTTTTTTCAGATGAATATCTTAGGTAAATTACTAAACACTTTTCCGTCGAGATGTCCGTTGTTTAATCAACGATGATGAAAAAAATTTACCTTTTACATAAGGTACAATTTTTTATATCATGAATGGTCCAATGTTTTCATTGATTATTTGTGTAGTTTTGGTTCGACATTTTATATTCGAGGCTATATCTGAATCGCGCTCGAGCATGTCTATCCCTTATTCGAAGTGCCCTCTGCACAATGAAATCAGGAACGTACATGTACTAGGATAATCTGTCGGTTCTGTTTCATCTTCCAACTGTTCCAGTTCATTCCCATCTTTTCCTGATAATTTGAAATAAGGTCTTTTCCTCTGATTTAATTATTCGGATAAAAAATGTTCCTGAAGTCTTTCCTGTGATTTCTCGGAAGATCTTAACACTACTGCTTCAAGGTTATCTCTTCCAGGGTATGTATTTAATATTCTCCCTAAAGGCCAATTCATTTTCTATTCTTAACCTTCGGAAAACAAAGAATTGTCAGAACTGCTTTTTTGGCTCTCGTAATCCGATTGTTATGATCTTGCTTGATTTGCTTTTTTCTCCTTCTCAAACTCGTTGGAGCTGGATGCTGAACCGTGTTCTTCGTCCGATTCTACTTCGGAACGCGCTCGAGCATGTTTATCCCCTTATGCGAAACGCCCTCTGCACGATGAAATCGGGAACATACATGTGTACTTCCACCTATTTCTGCCCATTTCCATCTTTTCATGATAATTTGAAATATCGAAATGTTTAGTGAAGGTTTTCTCCACTGATTTCATTATTCGGCTTTTTCAAGGGTTTTCTCTCCCAGTCTCAAATCAAATACTAAACAAAAATAGTTTCGGAGAAAATAAAAATGATGACGAGAAATCCTTCTTTATTTATACCTCTTGAGTGAATCATTCGAAGATTTCTATTCATAACATGAGGTGTGAGTTTT
>JAVSIQ010000236.1:0-40132 GCA_038502775.1 Hippodamia convergens
CTGCTGAGCAACTTCCACAGAATTAGCTACGATTGAATGATCAGCATCCTCAGAAGGATGAGCAACTGCGCGATTTAATATTGTGGTTTGGAGGAGTTGGGTTACGTTTTTACCACAATATGATGGTCTACAACTCTCATTCTATGAAATTTCGTTCTAAAGCTCGTAGTTCAACAGATATTTTACTTTTTATAGTAAAAAATGTGTTTTTTCAAAAAGTGTAAAAATTTTCCACATTTCAACGTATGATTTATGTAAAACTTCTTGTTCGAAATATGATGTCGTAGTACTTTTTAGAAGCAGAATTTAATGCTGAACACTTTCGAATATGACGAAGTTTTTGATAAAGTGCTTAGTTTAGGAGCTATTCGAAAAAACCTAAAATAGTTAAAAATTTCGAGGTTTTTCGGACGTCATGATATACGCTCCAGTAGGAAATCGGGGGAAAACCCAAACTAGGTACTCCTAGTAGAGGCGCAAATAATTGATTGAAACATTTTCTCGAACTCCACCAATTATTTCCAGGCAAAAGTCTAAATTGCTTGGTCTATAGGTATTCTTATATGTAATATGATTTCTGAGCTGACTATTGAAGCTTGAGGGAAGAGTGAAAGTACACTTCTTCGTGAAAGGTAGATATCAAACCAGAAAATGTCAATAACAAAGCATATGTTCAAATGAAACTTCTCGTGATTCCTGTTGTGTACTGTGAAAACAAAAAAGGCCTTACGTGAAATTGCGTCCTCGCATTCCTCGTGGCGTAACTGAGATGGATCCCGAATATCAATATTATGAGCTCGCCAGTCTCGGTTACGAAATCCCACAGGAGCGGTTTGCAGGTCTGGTACTTGGAGCCGCTCTCCGAGATCGTTTTCCTCTACGAACAAATCGTAATTTTCATGTCTGAAGTTCAGCATGAAAGCAGTGAAGGCAGCCATGTATGCAAAAACGGAAAACGTCATTATCAGGAGGTATTTGAGGAGGTCCGTGTCTTTGACCACCCATCTGTGTGCTTTCCTTGTGCGGAATTCGATGAGATGGTGGTAAAGTTTGAGGATTATGGCGCCGTAGCAGATGATGAACCCCATTTCCCTGGTCCAGGGCTCTAAAAAACACTGGATCGTGGAGGCTTCGAAAAATCTCACTAATATCTGAAAAAAAATTCTAGTAAGAACCTCACCATTCGTTGAAATCAAGCTGAACAGTGATAACGGAATTCTAGTGACCAAGCGACTGGAGGAAAAATTGAAATAAAACACACTATATATCAGCAAATATGGTACACAATGGTTTTGTCAATAGAAATTTCTATTTTTTCAGATTATATGTAATCAAGGTTCAACATGAAAATGTATTCGCAAACACTATTGAAATATATAATTTGTTTTGTTTTTAAATCTCAATATTCATAGATGGAAAGGCAGTCATAAATAGAATGTCCTATAATAAACCAATTCACATTTCATGTGGCACGACACTACTTGTTGAGATCTCCATTTGTTTTCTCATTTAATAAAAAAACGTCTTGGACTTTAATTAGGACGAAGAAATAATGGGTCTTCCCGTTGTTCGCCGAAGAGCTATGGAAATTTTCACAATGGTCTATTCAAAAGACGCAACGCAAATAATCGGCGATCTCTACGTTTTTCTATTACCTCGAGATCCTAAATTCTCCGAACCGATTGATATCGAATTAAATGAACCAGTTCCAAACTCCCGAACTGCAGAAACAATATTTATTAAAGTCCAATTGGATTTCTATCAACAATGAGATAGTTATGACAACAGCGGGAAACCGTGGTAGCTATAAATTAGAAAGTCCATAAAACACTTCAACAAAAGCTATCTTGCTGTGTAGACCCAATCTCAGGAACTTAACCGTGGCTGAAAGGGTGCTCCTATCAAAACTTTTCCAACTTCATTTCCTATCGAGGAATTTCCGAAGAGGAATTACCTCTTACAATACAGATGTCGCTTTATACCGGTAAAATCGGGTTTTCCACGGTGGAAAGTTGCCATATAGATTGAACATTGGATATGTTCCTTCCCAGAATTGAACCAAAAAATCCAAATAATACCTATAATAATACTATAATAATAAGTTGAACAATATGCATTGAAAGGTTTAGGTAGGTAGTTGCTTTACTTTAAGTTGCTTACATTAAGCAGATTCTATGTAGGAAGTGTAACCTTTTGTTGCGAAAGAATTGAAAGCATATGTGATTTTCGATGACCTAAGCAAGAAAAAAATTACTATAGTTTCCATTTGAAAAATGAAATTTTTTTAATTGCTCTGAATATTAAAGCAGCACTGATGAAAAGTTCTGAAAAAACTGCCCTAAAGATGTTTTAATTTCGAGAGCGTAGTCACAATACTGAGGAAGTTATAGCGAATTATAAAAATTGGAAAAATTTCAAAATCACCCTGTAGCGCTGGAACTAGCGACTGCGGTATTCATCAATTTATGTTTCTGGAAACTAGAGAACATGTCTCGTATATAACATAGTATTTTTTATTTCTTTTTGTTTAGCAGAGGTAGTACTGAATCATCAAAATTTGACCACTGTAAATCCATATGTCCACGGTTTGTATCTGATGTAAAATCTGTCTCTGGAGATTTTTTCTTAGCAACGAAATACCGTAACACTGTTTTCAACACACTCGTTTTTCCTTGTTTTAAAAGTTAGGAGTAAAACTACACGATAGTGTGTGGAAAACATAGGAATTGATAATTTTTCAATTCACTCAATCAAAAATGAAGAGTAAATACAATTTAACGAATGGGATTATCAGAGAAACTGATATCCGAACCTAAAAGACTTAGTTGTATTTCAAATACCCAATGTCTTTAGATAGGAGCATACTTTCCCGTCGGCCCGTATTAAAACAAAATATCTCCAAACTTTTTTAACAATTTGTATAAGAAGTCCCACGAAAACAGTGTGACAATAATCTTCGCTGAAATGCTAACTTTTATTTGTGTTTGGACACGTCTAGTAGGGAAGGAGAAAAAAAATGATTTCAAAAAGGAGTCGTTCGGTAGATCTAGGGACGCGGAAGGGAAAGATTCTGAAGGTTACGGAGGAAAGTACAAACAGGTACTACGGAACGGAGTAGATCTGGAGATACAGTACGAAAAAATCACGCAGATTGCTCGGAAAAAAGTCAAAAAAGTTAGGTCGTGAAACGGTCGACGAATTGAGTCGGTTGAGTAAAAATATAGAGTCTTTTTTTAGTTGGCAACCGCTTAATAAAGCGGTTTCGCGGAGTGAGAAACTAAAGTAGTAGGGATTTTCGGATTAGGAAATATTTTTCATTATTAATTATCATTTGCGAGTCGGGAACCGCGATCAGAAATTACGGTTTTTGTTGCGAAACTGGAGTGAAACGTTTCGGGAGTGTTATTTCAGAAAACTGGGATTATTTTTATCGAAGGAGAGTATCAGAAGGTCAGAGCTTTTCAATTTTGAATGTCTCAGAAATTTTGAGTCCAAAAAGCTTGAAATCTCTCCTCACCTCACATCCTATTCTTAATTTTATTTGATTTCGGGTTCTGGGTAATGAGTTAATAAAATTAATAGGTTGTTCTGTGTATGAATTGTGTAAATCAGTCTGTTATAAATCATATGGAAGGTTATATTAATTTTCTTCTTGTTGCATTTTGCAAAATAGATATTTATGTAAGTTATTTCGATGGTTTCATCTATCCCTAGAATTATATTGTCTATAAAAAATACCACTAAGACCTGTTCTTCATGCAACAGGCCTTACTCACACTTTCTCTGAGCTGGAGAAAGTCTAAGTTTGACTACAAAAAAGGTGACAATTAATAATATATCTTTACTACAAGTGTAACGCCAATAGTGGTGAATAGTCCTTGCGGTCGGATATCTTCAGTTTACTTTCTGTCTAGACACGCCTCGTATACTCATCATTTCTAATTCTGTGTCAAAGCCTTTCGTTCTCCGAAAATATCTCAGTTTCGCATAAATGGTAACATTTATTAATTACGTAATTTATTTATTATCTTTCAAATTTTTGGGAAGAAAACAGTTGTGCTCATCACTTATTTATTTATTTTTCAATGCGAAAATAATTTCAATAAAAATTAAATGAATTAGAGGAAATAACTTAAAATACTAGTATGGATGACTGGCTCAATTCTAACACTCGTGCATTCAAAAACTCGCCACTTGTTGGCTCCTTTTCGAATTTTGAACTCGTGGAAGAATATTAGTGCCTTCTGTATCTCTACTTGTAATATAAATAACTATTAGGTCGCCCGGGTCGCCTGCTTTCACATTCAATTTTTAATCATAGTGAAACGGCTGATCGAAAAAAATTGGAACTGGGTTTAATTCACTGGTAATTGAGAAAAAAACAAATCCCTTCTCTCCTAAAATTCCAAACTAAAATTGAAATTTTCACCAATATCATTCCGAAATCTATGTGTTATATTTTTCAAAACGAATTCACTGGAATCGGACTGGAAATTCGGCGTTTTTCGATTTCCTTCAATTTTAATAGGTTTACAGATTCATGGTTCCACATTATGAGGTTCAATTTGAGCTCGATATTCGCGAATTACTGCCACTATCGAGTTGGAAATGAAACGTTACACACGGATGGGTAAACAGAATATTTTGGAATTTGATATCATCTGATTCATTCGATTTTCAACCAATTGCTCAAAATGTCAGGTATGCTTCATTAATGGACCTTCTATTTGAAAACCCATGGCAACTTTTTTATCGAAATGACTCCATCAAGTGATTCGGAATAGTTTCATTGGTTCTAGTTGAATTTTACAGTAATACTGTCTTCTTCTTTATCGCAATCCTTTTATGTAAATTGGTACCTACTTATTGCCTTTTTATACTGCAAATACGATATTGCGCTGCGCACTTGTCGCTTATTTGGTTCAATACAATTTAATGTAACAAGCCGAACGCCTACAAGGATCAGGACGAACAAGATTTTCCTTTCAGGAACCCTATTTCCATTGAATATTTCGAGAAGGGTCGAAGCCAATGTACCAGAATTAATGATCGGACATCTGGGCGAAAAAGCTTGTGTCAAGCAACGTTCCCCTGGGGCAATTGAAAAACTTCATGGAAATATTCCTGTATCGAGAAGGTCAAAATATATGTTTCCTTAAGGTCAAGGATATTTTGAGATATCGACATTCGGTGAAAAAAGAGAATGCCAATAAAATAATCGAAGGATTAGAAAAGAAAATGTTTCGCAATGTTATGAACGAATAGATTTGATTAAATCAAAAACGCATAACATTTCAGATGATTTATAGCACAATATATGACAATTTATTTGCTCATTATATGGTGTATCGAAAGAAGGTATTGTGAGTTGCAGGATTTCTGCTTTTCAAATATCATGAATATATACAGCGTCATTCCGAAAGGGACTTGAACTTTGGAGTAGGTATTGGAATCATCCATTAGCTCTCGTAGGACCCATATATTCATTAATTACAGAAAATCAATAATTATGAACCATTTTTTTCAGAAGAGAATACGATATGTATGAAAACAGTAGAGCCATACTGTATTAAATGTCAAACAAGAATGAGTATGATTCGAAAGGGAATAAATGTTCAAAATTATTTGAAACTCTTACCAGATATTTGGGAAATATTCGAGAGAAATGGATGTAGAGAAATAAATACAACTTGTGGATAGAAAAGACAGAAAATGGTGAAGGTTGACAGTTGATTTCGGGTATATAGTAAGAAATGAAGAAATAAGGTCTGACATTATTTGAAATAATATATATCTGAATTTTTTAGATTCAAAATTGTTCCAAAGATCTTGGACAATGATTGCACAAGGTTAATATTTCCGCAGCTGATTTCATTTTGATTGAAACAATGAACAGACATCTACTCAATAATATTTTTGAGGTTCCATTATTGTTTCTCGATGTTGGAATGAGCAAAGAACTCTCTGGAATAGTTGCTCAAGTTCTGGATCTACATGAAATCATTCCGAAAGTATCTCATGTAAAACATTCCCTCGATTGTGAATTATTCAGAGTACAATCCTGCCCGACAATGAATTTGATATGTTTCAAATTACACAGAGTACATTCATTTCGAGGCGAGCGTAAGCTCATTATTTCGGGAAACCCCGAAATAGGGGTATGCTTCGGTATAACCGTAATGCTGGAATTTCAAATATGAATATTTCGGATTTGGAATGTGGACTGTAAGGACCTTGACAGCTTGGATTATTCAGTTGAATGCTTTGTTCGGGCAGACTTCCGTAATCAACTGTTACTGGGTTCCCTTTTACATAGTATCAAAATGATGACACATGAAAGATTCTGTCGTATTTTGATAGCAAAAATTACGGAAATCCAAATTTTTCTGATACCGTATTATGCAGTACCTAACGAATCGTCGTGCTGAAAAGATTGTTACGTGAAACTCTCTTGTATCCTGACAGATAATAAGTTATTATGTTATTATAATTAATTATGTTATTACCAATCATGAATCTGCGGAAAATGGGGTTTTTAAAACTTTTGGAAAAAAAAATTGATTCAATATTTTCAAACTAGGGAGGGTTTATTCAGAGAAATGAAATTCATGTAGAAAAAAGAATTCTTTTGATTCACATTTATTGAGGTATTCGATTAAGTTTTCAGAATAATTTTAACCCTCGGACAGGCGCACCTAATCTGTCAGATTAAGTGCATGGTTTTTTCTAGTTTCTCACGGCGGTTTTGTCGCTCAGGGGTGGGACTTTCTGTAGCTTCTTGATTTTATATCGCGATCATGTATGTGCAATATCAACCTTATCAGAGGTACCATCGAATTTGATTTTTTCAGTATTTCCAGATGAAAAAGTCGTGCACTCGCGCTCCGAACACCCGAACAAAAGAACAAGTAAAGATATATTTCATATTTATTGCAATTCTTGATATAATCTGTGAGTTGAAATGAGCCCGCTTGAGTCTTCAAGTATTTTTTCTTCAGGGTATAATGGCTTCAAACTGAAGAAAATGCAAGTAAATTGAAATCACCGTATGTTTCAAATGCATATTTTCGGGAAGTATTCTAGAAATTATAGTAAAATATACGAATATAAATATAAAGATAAAGGGAAACAAAACTTCACTAGAGAAAGGAATGCTAAACCGACTGATATCGTACAATATAAAAGTTCCATTGTTCTAGTTTACCTGGCAGTGGTTGTCAGGAGTAATAGACACTTGTTTTTGTTTCATTTATAATCACAATTACATTTTGTTTTTATACAAATATCCTTGTTATATTGAAATCCGCAGAATTTGTCTTTCTTTAATTTCAACGTCAATTTTCATTCATGTTTTGGAATTTTCTTTATATATTATGTGTATTTGGATAATAAAACTATTTTTCAACGACCTTCCCATTTTCTAGCAAATTTTTCTCGTTAAAACATGAATTTCCCGACTTAATCTCACAGATGAGTTGCGCCCGAAACCGTTAGGATAAGGGTTGCGCCTGACCGAAGGTTAATTAGGAGTAATAATACAATAACTTAGGATTGATATAGGCTAAAACCGCTATCCTTAATTACATATTGAAATTCAAAATCGGAAATTTCAGTTATATTCAGAAAATTCTATTTAATTTGGAAACGGTATATTTTTGCCAAACTAATGTTGGTGTCATTCGATAGATTTGATATTTGATCTACTCTATTTTGGTGTGACGTTTGATTCACTAGTTTTGGAACACCCTGTATGATTATTTCAAAATGCTTTGAAATTATTCGAAGAATAGTTGAATCGCTAGAATTCTCGGAGTCTCCCAGAGACCCGGTGTATCTTCTCGTTCGACGTCAGCTAGAATATTCATGCGAGATTTTTTTCCAAATTCGAATACTCACAGTTGAATATAAAATGCAGGCTCCGAGAAGAATGATCTCTAAAATGGTCCACATACCGGTCGAAATTGCCTGGAAAGAGGACGATATGAATAATGAAATGTGAACGTATAATCGGCTTTAAAGGATGAATAATGGTGTTTATATTTGAAGACATCAAGAAGAGATCATTCATATGTGCATTTCATTGAATTCTGGTAGTAAGTGAGTGTTCAGCTCACCGAAAAAAAGGTTTCTACTTCGAATATTCCTAATATCAAAATTGTAGTCATTTCAAAATTTCAAATGATGGTTTCTGGCGATATAATTTGTCAATGTCTGAACCAATAATCCAGATTGAATTTTTTTGGTTCTCGAAGAATACTTGATGTGGTTAATTCATATTTGTATACAGGGTGACTTTTTGACTTGCACATATATTTCAACTAATGATTTCTGAGGTCTGAAGAAATACTTTGTTTTTACCATTTTTTCATACAGGCTATTATCAGAGTCCATATCTCCTACTCATCCATAATTCTCGTGAATTATATCATTGAACGAAAAGATTTTCGGAATATGAGTTCTGATTGATATGAAGAATCTCCGACGATCAAAAAATTATCTTCAAACTAACTTGAATGCAATTTGATGAATATTTGCCCATTTTAGAAAATAAAGGAAGGTGTATTCTCGTGAAATGCGCATTTTTAAGTAGCCAGCTTTGAATAATCAATATAAGCTAAATTAAAAATAATAATTACTTTTGCTGAATGTAACTCTGTTCAAAAGATTCATAGAATTAAATCACAGCTACATTTTTTGGAATGTTTGAATTTTGAAGAATGAATCCAGAGAGGTGGTATAGCTCATTATGATAGCTTGAATTGGCTATATATCTTTATCTAGGCTGAATCGGAAAATGGTATACTCATGAAGTATTTCTTTTTGTCTCAAGAATTTATTCTTGAAATATACTAACTGACAATGAAACTGCAGCACCCTGAAGGAGCTGTTTGAATTTGAATTTTTATTTGGAAGCTTGTGAAGATTGTGATATGAGAATATCAAATCTCATGAAATGTCGAAGTGACGTCCAGATGTAAAAATTGAAATTGTAACTTTAGAGGAATATCTTGTTGTTATTGAAGAAAAGATTGAAATATTAACATTTGATTTCCTCGCATGATTTTAAACTGTTAATATGAGTTAGCCTTCTTCATTGTATGATATAATATAATACACTTTGATTTTCAGAGAAACAATTCTGTTAGTTATTCTGGAATATTATTTCTTGAGAAAATTGACATATTAAATATGTCAAAATCAGTGGCTCACCCTGTATTACTTATAAAAAAATTACATTTCCTTCAAGAATGTTGAAAATTGAGAAAAACATTATTTTCCTACTGTGATGATAGATAGTGAAGACAACTATTATAATGGTACTCACCTTTGTTTTACGATGCTTGAAGACTAATATTCCAAGAATTACTGTAAGAGCCATACAACCCAAGTGGATAGTAAAAATTACAGTTTTCAGAAAAACATCAACCGAAACTAAACATGACCCATTTGCACCATCGCATGGAAGTGATAATCTCTGCATGCATCTGAAAAAATAGAATTTAAAAGTTAATCGAAGAAAACGAAACGTTCTGTTAAAGCAGTTCAATTGAAATCTTTTCATGTCACGTTCACAGATTTGTTTCTTAATAGCTATTCTATAATTGAAAGTATTCAAGCATTGGAAAGAGTATGAGCATGGATCGTTAGAGAAGATCGTGTTGGATATATTTTGAAATTCATTTCCGGATTCTGACGCTTGCCGGATAATTTGAATTTTGTGGAGCATTTGTTTATGATTAAAATCATAAATATCGATCATATGTTTCAGAAATTAGAGTGTCCTCAAGAATGCACAACTCTTTTCAACTTTCGAAATCTACCGAACGATTTCTAAGTCTGAGATTGTAACTTGATGAATTTCTGACAGTGATGCTGGGTTTAGTCTGGGGATAAAATATTTCCAAAAGTCATAATAACACATCACAACTCACCATCAACGGTAAAGCTATCTTACCATACAAACCTGAGTTCACAGATAAAATTGTTAGAATACAAAAGAGACACCAGCCCACCCAAAAATCCCCAAATGATCAGAACTACTAAAAACATAGTCGACTCACTTTCACAAGCCGGTATTTACAGGATACCTTGTGACTGCGGCAGAGTCTATATTGGTACAATAAGAAGAAATATCAATACGGCAATTAAGGAGCACGATCGATGTTGCCGACTCAATCGGATAGGAAAATCTGCACTAGCAGAACACGCTCTAACAGCTTTACACAATATAGTTACTATCCTAGGATGAACATCGTGCACGTGAACTCAAGTCCTTCTGCCGCCATTAACCGGGGACTGAACCCGGCATCGCTGTCAGAAATTCAGAAGTCAAGTTACAATCTCAGAATCCCTTGAGGATGCCTATCACAGATGAAGGTGAAACGTTGGCTGAAATAATTCCCAATAGACCGTGAAGCCCGGAAGACTCTATCAATGTCATTGTGAAAGCCTTGATGCATTGATATCGCTCTCGTAACTGAAAGCATTTTTTTCTTATCTTCCTTATTCAGGTATGACCTGTAGATCATTGTTTATTTATTTATTTTATTTTATTTATTTATTTCACATTGGAATACATACAGGCATTCGCCCAGAAGCAGTATTCACATACATACAAACTATTTCATACAAAAGGAAATTCCAAAATCATACATGCACAAAGTAACAAGAACCTACCAGCCAAGGCAAAATAACATAAAAATACCAACCCGAAAAAAATCAACAAAGCAGGCTTACATTAAATCATAAAATTATCGATCCGATGCCTCAAGGTCGGTCCTGACAGTCTTCTTCAACCTTACCAATGAATCTTGAAAAATATCAATGTTTACACAAAGGGCATTACATGTTGTCATAACTCTTTGGAGTGGGGAGTTTTGTGCCGAATTTGTGTTTGTGACTGTATGGTAATTACATTAAATTAAATCAATTTGTTCTGAGTTAAAGTTTCTGTCATAACTCAGAAAGGACTTAAGAATATAAGTAAAACAATGAAAAATATTTATTCACCCTATGACTCTCCTATCAGAAGGTATGGGCCTTCAAATTCCGAGATTCCAGTATGAGTCTGCAGGTATAGTTTTGATTACCTATTATGATGATCCTACTAGTCCTACTTCCTACTAATACTATAAATGAGGAAGTTTGTGAGGATGTGAAGATGTTTGTAACTCTTTCACGTGAGAACTACCGAACGGATTCAGATGAAGCTTCACATCAATATAGTTTATCTATCCGAATAACATAATTTATAAAAATTTTGTGGTATTTGAGCATAAAACAATGAGAAAATATCAAGCGAGTCGAAAAAATGCCTGCTTTTCAGAGCTATAAGAGCCATTCGGCAACTAGGCGAAACTGTGAAATATCGAATACTATTATCAGCTGTTGTAGAACTGATGTGTACGAATAATAGAGAGTTGAAGTGCGCACAGCACGTAAGCCCGAACGTGAACGTTAACGTGAGAAATAGCGTCAAATATAACGTTCACGTGCTGCAGTGAAAACAGAGTTGAAGTGCTGCCATGGAAAATCTACGCTACTAACTAGCAAAGCTAACCAGGTTATTTTCAAGGTTAGGAGAAAGTTATGTCAAAATTCAAACGTTCTCAACTCATCGGGCAGATTCGTTTCACGTTCGGGTAACGTTCGTTGGCGTTTAAGGTATACGTGAGAGGACGCTAGTTTACGTCGGCCGTTAAGCTGACTCTAACGTTGACGTTAAAAACTGTCGAATGCGCATGTGTATATGTCAATTATAACGTCTACGTCTACGTTCGTGGTAGCACTTCAACTCTCTAATATCTTGTGTAACGTACCCCCGAAGAAACCGCGTCACGTTCAGAGAATTGACTGATTATTTGATTATAGGATTGTAGTTTCAGTTATTTAGGTATAGGTTAGACGTATATGAACGAAAAGTTAGGGAAAAACAATCGGAACAGGTAGGCGTTGTGGCAATTAGGATCTAGGCTTCTTCAAGATTTTTCGTGTTTGAGGATGACATTGGAATAATAATTAATAATAATAACAATAATTTCAATAGCCGATTTGGGCAGAGGAAGTTGCGCGGGCCAGCTAGTTATATACAAGCCCAATTTTTTTTGTTGAAGATACTTTCAGAATACGAGTAAATCAATTTTTATATATGATTGCAAATAGATACTGTTTTCATAATTATATTATATAGTGCCTTCATTAAGGCAAAAACACTTTTCTTCATTCTATAACTTTTCAATACAGTCGTAGTTTTGGCCTCTAACTGAACCCCATTTCGATCAGGAAGCACGTCTAAGGGAGACGACCTGGGGGGAAGTTGATTTCGCGGAAGCCAAAGTTGGACGCGTGTTTCAGAAGTTTTCACGGTCTTTTTCAACTCGTTTCGAACGGAGAGGATAGGAACACAAACATAATTAGAATGTCAGGAACTCATGCAGGGGAGCCCGCTTACCGAATATCTAGGGAGTCGACGAAAATCGGATAAGGTTTAGTTTTTTGCTGATGCCGAATGCTGCGAGTTTCATTTGATGTGGTCTGTGGCAGGAAAATGGTTTAAATTCGTTCGGAGTATTCTGGAACAATCCAGAAATATCCCACAAGAATATTAACGTGCCTATATATGCGAGCTCTGGTCAGAAATACATATAAATAAGATAGAACTGAAACTGAAAGAACTGTTTTCTCTTTCATAAATTCGACATATAATAAATAGGAGAAAGGTGCACGAGTTGATCCGATGGGGTTATATGATTCTTTTCAATTTCGAGCTCATGAAAAATTCGAATTGGTTGAATTCTATTGCATAACGTAGCACTTCACACTATCATTTATTTCGATGCAAGCGAAAAGTCGACATACACAGTGAAAAATCTAAATTCTGAGCACTTGATATAAAACAAGGATATATATGAAATCATGCTACTTTAATTGTGAATGGTTGATGGCAATGATTTTTAGATTTGTTGCTTACTAATATGCTTGTTTCTGACTAATTGAAGTCAATGAAGAATGTATAGATTGAATAGCGAATATTGGAAAAGTTGAATTTGGGACAAGATAATCAGCCAACTTGTGAACAAGACAGTTTCAGGGGATCATATTACACCTTTAGTTTTTTTACATACTAGCAGGATGAATAAAGCCAAAATAATGGAAAAAAAAGATTTTCTAGTCATAAGATAGGTGGATCCAATGTTTCACATGAGTAAAATGGGGTTATGAAACCTGATTTGGCATAGATAGTTATGATGGCAGTTAATTTTGTTGCAACACAACTGCCAGCAAGTATTTGAAATTATTGAAAAATGAAAAAAAAAATTCCAGTCAATTCTATAAAAAGTGACTCTTTACTGATTTAATATTATGTTATTCACAAAAATATAAAATATGGAAGCTCTTTTTAGTGACGTATTGAAATCACCATTCAAAATACATGTTTGTTTCAGTTTTTTGCGATATTTTATACTATACCTATGTTAATTGGTAGTTGATAATCTATAAAATGTTTCATATCTCAATGAAATTATTTATTAATATGGGAGACAATTAAAAATGAGAGAAATTATCCCTCAGATCATCTTACGCATACCACAGAGATCATCCTGAACACAGGGGTGTATAAGATAATAGTTTTGTGAGGTTTTGGAAATTTGAAAATATTTCGAACAAACTTGTGACTAAATATCTCGAGTAGGAAAATAGAAATATGGATACTTCTAAGAGTTGTATACTTTTTGATTTTTCCGAACAAACTAAGGAATCACATATTAAAACGAAATCATCCCTTATCTTGTGTTCTTCTATACTTTTACACCTCTCAATTCATAAAGAGATATAAGAAAAGCAAAACCATTTTGTAACTATAATGATGTATTGAATGAGGAGTCTACGCCTAAAATGACCACAAAAAGCAAGATTTTTCAGAGCGAAACAACTTACTAAAGATTTTGTCTCACCTGCTGAAGTCTGCAGAAATTTTTTATAAGGAGTCGAATAGGTATCGAATAGTAAAATAGACATTTAAGAGTACCTTAGAGGCTTCTTTTCAGTAACTAATACCACTTGAGAAGGTTCAGATAATTTTTTGTTAGAAAAGCATTGCCGAGTTGACTTTCACGATATTCGGGGTAAAGGCTATAATAACGGAGCAAATATGAAAAGGAAAAATGACTCCCTAAAAAATACATTAATCCTAGAGCATTTTATGTTCCATGTGCGGCTCATTCCTTGAATCTAGTGGTTGATGATGTTGCCGCTTCTAGCGGGGAAATTTCTGGTTTTATTGCAAGAATTATATTAGTTTTCTGGGTCTCCCTACCCAAGGGATATATTTAAAAAATATGTCAAGGATTTAACTATGAAACCCTCGAGCGATACACGGTGGGAGAGTCGCATAAACGCTATAAGACCTCTGAAACAAAACTTAGAAAATATCGTAGAAGCTTTAAATGCTTCAAATGAAGATCCAGCTAAGAATAAAAAGTTAAAAATTGCAGATAATATTCCAATTAAATACATGAAAATATTCAATTTTCTATGCCGAATGTTAATTTGACAGACCTACCAACGAAAAATAGACGTTTTAAGTAAAATGCCGCAAAATCCTGAAGTAAATATTGCAGAAAGTACGGAAGGTTCAGAAAAATAATTAATTTTACCAAACATTTGTTGATTCAGCACCATTTTTAGTCAATGACTCAGAATGTAATGCTAGCTTCCCCATCCCGAAACCCAAAAAGAAAGTTGGCCTATTCAATTTCATGAGCAGCGATGAACCAATTTCTAATTCCAACCAAATTTAATAAATTTCACTTCACACTTCTAACTCACTCTACCTCCTCAGTGCAGGAAAGAATTATGTTACAAATTAGTTTGTTTTTTGTTATTTTTCTGTTTCAGTTTGTGTTTTCAATTTTAAATTTTTGTATTGGAATTTTTTTTTATTTCTTTAAAATGGATACTGCATCATTTACCTAGTAAATAATATATCATCAGCCAAATATTTGAAGATAGTAACGGGGTTATTGCACCCCCCTTAATCTAATATGTACAGTTTTTTTATATCAATTAAAAACGGTGGCAACAAAGCCACCAAAGACATATGAAGAACGATATTTTTTTCTAAAAAAACATCAACTCTTGTACATGTCTTTGGGGCGGCACATAAGGATTCTGCACACGGGTGGCCAACACTCTAGGATTGGCCACAGAACTCAATATAAGATATAAGACGAGAATGTAACTTCTCTAATTTTGTGTCAAATCCGTTCATTCCGCCAGATATCGTAGAACAGATCAATGTTAGAATATTTCATTCTAACACTGTTTTCAGTAATATTTATTGATGACATATTGGCCTCCTGCCACGGATTTATTTGACATCTGTCAAATTTCATGAGATAAAAATCAGTTCTGCCAATCAATATTTTTCAAAGCAAAAATCACTGAACGATATTTACGGCAATATTTCATTAATTTCGATAAAAATTCAGCGAATTAGAGAAAAATAATGATACTCGTATAGAAGACTCATTCTAAAGGCGGCTACAGACGACTGGGCAATCCTCGGCCAACGTCCGCTCGTTCCAACGTTGGCGTATCGAGAGCATGCAAAACATAGGCAGGTACAGATGATATAGCGAGCCTGGGCCAGCGTTTCAGCGAATGTTGGTTCCATGGATATAGGTTGGTTCATTCTTGATATATATCATGTCATGACATTTTCTATCTTGTCAGTATTATCGACCCAAAGGAACGCGAACGTTGAATAAGCGTGAAGAAAAATGATATACCTCGCTCCGAAAATATCTCAAAAAAGTAAGATGTTCGCCCTGATTTGAGCTGCCTGATTTTCATTATCAGGCAGCTCAATTCTGATAATGAAAATCAGGCAGCTCAATTCAGCGAAAATATCGCCTGAAATATAACTCCTGAAGATGCTAGACAGTCGAACTGGCTAAACGTCGAGAATAAAGTCACGGATCTGGCATCTTCAAGAATTATATTTCAGGAGATTTTCTCCCTGAATTGAGATGCCCGATTATAAAAATCAGGCAAAATAATTGAACGATGGCTGCAAAAGCCTGAACCAATTCAAAAAGCAAACAGTTTGGGTTTCTCTGTATACTAAATGTAGCCAACCAACAAACCAACATTATACATCAATGTATCATTGTTATTTCAAATTCAGAAATTATCCTACAACCAATTGAGGATTCAACAGACGATACTTCACAAACACCAAAAATAACGAAATTCCTTAACGAATGATATCTGATACAAGATCAAAACTAAATAATATAAAATCATAAATATGTCCCGCGAGTCGTGTGTTCTGGCAAGTTTCGAAAATTCCCTTTGATGTGTGTCATAAATTCGTCTTCTAGGCGAACCCAGGCCAACGCCCGCATTGGCTTTGGTTTGCCATATGTTTTCCATACACACGATGCGCCAACGTTGGAACGAGCGAACGTTGGCCGAGACTTGCCATGTCGTCTGTAGCCGCTCGAACCCTGGCCAACGCTAGCGTTCGCCTTGCCTTGCCATATGTTTTGCATATAGTCTAAGATCCGAACCTACCTCGACCTTCACCGAGCTGATAATAGAATAGAACCTATTTCATAATAAACTTCAGATGTTAGATAATATATAAAAAATAGGTTGCCTAAAAAAATCCTGGACAGAGTATTTTTAATTATTTTTTCAAAGGTAGGTCGAAATGAGATTATTTCACCGGTGTGATAATAGGAAAAAAATTATATCAGCATAAGCGCTGTTTTATTGTGAACACGTTGATATAGGGTTGCCTGCAAAAAAATTGGACCTAATAGGGGTTGCCGAGGTTTGAAAGTTGCATTGTTGACGCGCCAGGTAATAATAAAGGACCGAACATCGCAGTCTTATCTGAATGTAAGACAGTGCAAATTCGGTACTTTTACTCAAAGAGTTACCCCTACTACATAGGTACCTTCTATAGGCTATATTGAGAACAATACGGCGATATTCTGGAGCAACTGACATTTGAATTTCAAACAAAAGTCCAATGTATTCAATACCATAATAAAATATTAACTTATGGGTATAATGTGGACTGCCGAAAATTCGGGTAAGGCAATATCAGAAGATCTTGTATTACATTAATAAATTTTGTTACAGAGTAGCAAAAAAACAAAAAATAATATCAATGAAAAAGAAACGATCAATATCTTCTATTTCATATCTGAATCATCTGAACTTGAATGGACACTCTCAAATTTATCGGTCTCATCAAGTTCATCCTTATTATTTTTCATTTTAATTATATCTCGTATTTTCAAAGCAGTTTGATCTCCTATAAAACTAGTTTATTTCAAATAACAATTCAAATACCAACCGTAATTTATAGGGTTCAACTCTGCACATACAGATTCTGTTGCATTAAGCCACATGGAATTTACATATATTGTTCGTAAAACTTTATGTTGTAGGAAAATACACCATGGCGGTAGAGAGTTGCATTCAAAGCTTTTAATTTTGTTTGAAAATTGTTCGTTATCTTTTTTTGCGCCGTACTTTTTCATGAAAATACGAATTCTCGCATCGTTTACTGTCGACAGTGCTTCATGCCATACATTTGTGCTGTGCGAACTCTTCAACAGTATTAATTTTTTCATGGTTCAAAATATCATCTTCATCATTTAATGACGCAAAAATACTTTGATACGTCTCATTTTTCGAGAATATTTTAAATGGTTTGACCTTTCCTTTATTATAAAATGCTGCAGTGTAATCACAACCTGTGAATGCATGATAATCAGGTAGACTTCTACATATTTTGGGTCCCAACTTTGAAGCTAAATTGATGCAATTTATGCAATCAAATTGGTTCGATTGCTTCTTAGTCGTTGACCGCACCGTGCAGTCATAGTTGGGAATGCGCGCGAGGAGATTGGTATTCCAAATTTACCAATACCTTTGCGCCCATCACATTTGAATTGCATAGAACATACATGTGATATGAGCCAAAGAAGATAAGATAATCATCCATGATCTGAGAGAGCTTCTGCCCCGTTTATGGAACCAAATTCCTCAAGAAATGTTCAACAACTTCGTGTGCAGTATGCGAAGAAGATGTTAAGCTCTTATTGATGCCTGTGGAGGCCATACATTTTATTTATAGCCTTAAAATGCTTGAATTCTCTGGGAATATAATTTCGTTTTTTATTCGATTTTTCTTAACCACCCTGTATACGTTGCAGACCTACAGGCTAAAATTAAATTTAATTTCCAGCTTGAAATCATATCAATATGAATTTTCATCACAAAATCTCATTTAAAATATATTTTTCTGCAATTTGAGTCAATATTCCTTACTCATGTGGAGCAGTTCATATCATGTTGCGATCACTTTAATCATCTTTCAATAGCATTATACAGTATCGGATAAGGAAAATACATAAAAAAACGATAAATTTTTGGTAGATTTCATTCAAAATCCGGTAGACTTTTGGTAGTTTCGAACTCTCTGTTTTCACGCGAATATTGTTGCCCTATACAGCGCAATAATATGATGAAACTCATCCTTCTGCTGGACATTCTTCTTATATTAAAAACTAAATCCATTACCCAAGTTTTATAGTGTTTCATGAATATTAAGATCTTCAAGTTTACCCTTTATGTCCTAATTATTGCTGGAGTGGATTCAACAAGTTCTGAAAATGGGTGGGTATGCCTAAAGTCATGATCAGCAAATATTTAAACAATATCAATATCATCTATGGATGGAAGGTTGACTTGAAAACGAAGATGTTTTGTGCGACGTTCCGAGCGTTGTTTGTTTCAGATGCTGACATTTTCGGCGCATAATACGGATTGTAATATTCTCAGAGCAGACTGAAGATACTTGGAAGCAGTCGAGACGGTGAGAAATTATGACCCCATAAATGTGTTTTATGGAGTAATTTTCTTGGCCTCGTTGTAACCCGAATAATGAAAGTTCAAAACCAGAAGAATTAAGAATATGAGGAGAACTATTTGAAAAGGCGAAGATGAAATGGAATTAAAGTGAATTTTCATTCTTTCGACCTTCTATACTCCTTGACAAAGGCTTGTAAAATTTCTCCCCATATAGTGGCATATTACGTCTTTCATTACCTATTCGCCCTGTTAGGTTTTTAATCCTATTATCTTTTTGGGGTATTGTAAACTCTCTAGCTGGATTCCAGAGATCGACAAAAGATCACGAAGGACCTAAAACCAGAGTGGAACTTTGGAAGAAAACTTCAAGCCACATTCGGACACACTCTCGAATTGCAACAAGCGTATTTCAAAAAAGAGATATCTATATTTGTATTCTTATCATGATGTGAGTGTTAAAAATGGTAAATAAAGATAGTTTGCTATAGGGCTCAGAAATCATAAAAAAGAAGAAAAATTTTTCAATGTAAACACTTCGAAGTTCAGGGACAAGAATTATTATTAATGAAAAAAGGGATCAGAAAATCGGCAAGAAAAATCAAATGTTTTTCTTTGCAGAAAAGAAATGAGAAAAAACATTTCAAATTTAACATAGCAACTGTTGTGTTCAAAACACAAAATCATTCGATATCTAAATAAACAAATCCAAAACCTGTGAACGAGAACAAGAATCAAAACCAACTCTTTTGTGAAAAAAGTTAATAAGAAATGAGAAATCATCATCACAAACTTTGTTCCAACTTGTGACTTTCAAGCAGGAATTCGATATTAATTGAAAATTTCGATTAGAATCAGAACTTGTAATGCGTTAATAAGAAGATTGTAACTCTACCGCAGTGTTACCGACCACTCTGCTGCGGGGTTCAATCAGGAGTCGTTATTTATTGTTCCTCTAATAAGGGACCGTGTATTGATATGTCTGATTTACATTGAACCGTCGCTCCTCTCTGGTTTTACTTGGGTCCCGTCCAAGTGTGGCAACCAAGCGCCATATGCCAATGATGTTATGTTTTTTCTTTGCATGTGTTGTTAATGTTAATAGATTTCTATGACTTCCATCTTCTTAGGAAAAAGAAAATTCTTTGCCTTTACGGAGGCCACATCGAGAACATTTTTGAAACATAGATGAATTCAAAATAGTAATCATCGAAATGACTACCATTTTCAATTCCCAGGCTCAGAGATCTTTTATCATGAGGTTGGAGAAATGATATTAGATTTTGTCACTGAGATGAGAGATATACCGGTTTCGGCCTTGTTGGGCCTCATCAGTATCCAGCACAACTCAGGACAAAATCTTCATAAAAAACTTCGAAATTTGAAGCAATTGGTTGTGAAGTAATGAGTAAAATATTACAAGGTACTAAGGTGGTGACATCCAATTGCGTCAAAATGAAGTTTCACATCTCCAATCAAATGCAAAAAAAGAAACCGGTATATCTCTCATGTCAGTGACAAAATCTCTCTCATTTCTCAAACCTCATGATGAAAGATCTCTGAGCCTGGGAATTGAAAAGGGTAGTCATTTCGATGATTACTATTTTGAATTCATCTATGTTTCAAAAATGTTCTCGATGTGGCCTCCGTAAAGGCAAAGAATTTTCTTTTTCTTAAAAACATCTGGCTTCACAGTCACAAAAAGTATTGGGCGTTTTCCATCACTTTGAGAAACTAGCAAGCGGGCCCTGAATAGAGCCACTGCTAAAAACTCATTCAGTGAAAGAGGAAGTACAGATTTCTTTTTTTGCATTTGATTGGAGATGTGAAACTCCATTTTGACGCAATTGGATTTCACCACCTTAGAACCTTGTAATATTTTACACATTACTTCACAACCAATTGCTTCAAATTTCGAAGTTTTTTATGAAGATTTTGTCCTGAGTTGTGCGGGATACTGATGAGGCCCAACAAGGCCGAAACCGCTATATCTCTCATCTCAGTGACAAAATCTAATATCATTTCTCCAACCTCATGATAAAAGATCCCTGATCCTGGGAATTGAAAATGGTAGTCATTTCGATGATTACTATTTTGAATTCATCTATGTTTCAAAAATTCCATCTTCTTCGTAGGATAGTTACTCTTCATCTATGGATTGACCTCTGTCTTTGAAAAAATTATGTACGAGGGTTAGAGTATCCTCCTCTAGACCAGATTTTTCTGCCTAGTTGGGTGAAAATTGAATTCTGAGTGCTCTACTTTTTCTTTCGTCTTAGTGACTAGGAAACCTAATGAGAAACTAGAGCACAGGATCACAAATAAACAACCCACTTCGACAGATATCTACATCAAGAGCCAATCATTAACCACAACAGAAACTAGGACTAATCCAACACTCGTAGAGAGTGCTTGACGTTTATGAGAGCCAGAATTTCCACTTGAACATTTCTAGCCTGTTTTCAATGCTAATGGAACTACTACAGAATAAATTCAGAGGGCAACAAAAAAAATTAACATTATAAAGATAACACATCACAGCTTACCCCCAACGAAAAAACTATCTTACCCTACATCCCTAGGATTACAGATAGAATTGGTAGAATACTGGAGGGACACAACATCGAGACACAAAAGCTTGGTACCAAAGAAAAGGTCGAACTAATTAAGCATGTACGTTGCTGTCGATTCAACCAGACGAAAAAATCTGCACAAGCTCTAACCAAAGAACATCAAATAATTTTTTCGAAGACATAGTTGTTCATTTCAAAGACCTCAGATATTAGACAAAGAATCCTCTAAAAATGTCTACCTCAAATGTAGGTGATACGTTAGGTGGACTAATTCCAAATAGTCCAAGACCAATAAGCCCGGAAGATTCTTGTTATGTTATTACCTATATATTATATACGGTCGTGAGAGCCTTATATATTGCCGCACTATCAAACAAAAACTCCTCAAAAACTAGGATCGTGTTTCACATTGGATGGATTTTCCTTAAAATTACAACAATATTATTCTTGATTAACTCAGATGAAATGATTCAAAACATAATTAGAGATTCTTGCTCGCAATTTCAAGCAATTAATTCAGCACTAACGAGAAATCAATATGAAAACTTACTGCTCGGTTTCAGTAAAATGCCGCTGCAGGATTTCACTTTGTCAACAACCAACAGTTTGCCCTCATGTGTCGTGGTAATACTGGTAATTAGTGTTTCAGACTTGGAGATTGCTTTCATACGCCATCAAAGCAAATGCATTCCGGGTTTCGATCGTTACCAATTCATTTCCTCAGCATATAGATCCAAGTTTCGAACGGGTTTAACTGAAACTGTTGGTGTTTTGTTCCTTTGATCAGTATGTTTACGATGGCGAACTCGGGATATCGGTCTCAGAAAGTTAAGAGGGTATTCTAATTGACCATGTTGCCTATACTTCTGCCTTCAATGAAGGCGAATAGGGTGGACAGAATTGGTGATCCCTGAAGGACAACTTCATAACCGTAAGAGATCGAGGAAAATGAATGGCTCCTACTATATCCGTTTTTTGAACAAACTCATTATTACATTAACTGGATTCCTCAATCTCCTTATGTTTTCCAATTAAATTAAAATTTCATCCTATATGAAATTTTAATTTAGGCGATTTTTAACATTGTTCGGCATCATCTTCCCTGTTTATGCTACAAAATTGAAATGAAAACTTCATGAGGATACTTTTTTGAATGCAAATCATTGGCTTCATATGATTTTTCTAAGGGATTTCTTTGCTGAGCTTTACATAAAGTTGTGTTTTTTTCTTATGGAAACAGTAGCTGATTATAAACTAATAATTTTTTTCATTTTGAAAGCATATAACACAATATACAGGATGGCCCACGTGAAACAGTCCAGACCAATATTTCCGTAAGAAAGCTTTAGAATATGCTTAAACGGGTTAATCTTTTGAGGCCTTTTGACTTGGAATTAAGGACTGTAAGATCATACCACTAATCGGACTGGCAACCCCTTCAAGATTCTCGAATCACCATTGGGTTAAAGTGGCACATACTTTCAAAGGTTATTTTAATTCTCTTCATGAATATTTGAAAATGGTTCTATTTGCCATTCGTTCCGGTGTTAAAAACTCGTTGAAAGTGAAGATAAGAATGCATTGAGTGAGATTTTTCACACCAAAATGAACGGCAAATGGAAATTTCTCAGCATGTTCGAAATGATGTGTCGCTCTAACCCAATAGCGATTTAAAAATCTTGCTATAGTAAGAGAGCTAGTGAAGCTAGTGTCTGTAAGGCTAAAAATTCTTATAGTAGTAGTTCATATCATGCTTAGGACGAAAACCATCGCCTGCCACCCCTCCCCCTGTACTTCATCAACCACTATATCTTTGAAAAAAGAAAAAAAATAAACTTGTTCCTGTAGGCTTCAAACTTTCATAAGATTTTGTTCATTCATTGTCAAGTTGAAGAAAAAATTGACAGGCGATTTCGACGTGCACAAGTACCTGCCAGGCGACTCGAAAAGGGTGTAAAATATGAACAAAAAATGAACTTTTTTATGTAAGGCTGAAATTTATATATGTGTTCGTCTAAGGGAATGAAAAAAAAAGTTTTATTATTAATCTTCATCATCATCTGATATGTTATTAATAATTTCTTCATCATATGGTACAGTTGTTTCAAACGTAGTACACTCACAGAATATTGCCTTTGGTATGTTCTGTGAGTACACTGATGTGTCCCAAATTGGTAGACAGGGACGGGCCGAAGCAAAATTTTTGGGGGGGGAAATCCATCGAAAATTTTCCAACTGTACATTGAATTAACAGAAAACCGTAAAACTTAATATGCTATATTATTTGTTTCGGTAAAAAATTCAAAATGATGACTTTCAACAGAGCGAGGAATAATTTTTTTTTTCCATCTACCGAACATTCAATTAAATAATATTTATGAAGTCTATTTTGTTCGTGAAGAGCATCTTGATGTTGTTTGAAACTTTGAGAAACACTACTTGTTTTTTTCTTCAGTTTTGTAGCATTTCTTTATTTCATGGAATCTGAAAAGTCTATTCTTTTCATTCTTTGAAAGGAGTAAATATTGGAAATGAGCAGTTTCAATACGATGAATCCCATCAAAGTATCAAAGTGGTGAGAAATCAACGTTGATTTTCCAATCACCCAATATTCAATTATGTGAGTTTCTTTATTTTATGGAATCGTTTTTTTGTAAGAAGTACCTAGAAGTATGCTTGGAACGTTTTATTCCTCGGTGTATCCCAAAATTTCAAGCATCATAAAACAAGTTATTTTTCACAAAAAAAGCGTATTCCATAAAGTAAATAAATATGCATGATTGAATGTTGTGTAGATGAAAAATCAAAGTTAATTACTTACCACTTTTATGAGATTCATAATATTGAAACTACTCATCCCTAACATATGCCCATTTCAAAGAATAATAGGAACGAAATTTTCAGAAAATATATTTCGTTTGATAAAAAATGAGCCTTAATTTTGCTCACTGATTCCATGAAATAAAGAAAAGCAACATAACTAAGAAATAAAACGGATAATGTGTGGCAAAGTTGCAAGCATTATAAATCAAGATACTTCTTGAAAGAACAGATTCCCAATTTAGTAGGGGAACGATTTGGACCTAAATAAATGATTGAAGAAACAATTTTGAAAAAGAATAAAACGGAAAACAAAAATTTCTTTGCCCTTACGGAGGCTACACTGAAAACATTTTTGAAACATAGATGAAATATCGAAATGAATACCATTTTCAATTCCCAGGCTCAGTGATCTTTTATCATGAGGTTGGAGAAATGATATTAGATTTTGTCACTGAGATGAGAGGTGTATGGGATACATCAGTGGGATACTACATTTTTGAACATTACTTTCTAATTTGAGTTTGCGATTTCGAACTCTTTGCAGCGTTTATTGCAATTAGTGTTTGGATTTGAGGATATATTCAGTGTTTTGAACGATTTTTGTTGTGTTCGATTCGTGTTTCGTAGCAAATTTCAGTTTTTATAGTTGAAAAAAATATTACAAATTGCATTTCTGATAATCTATATTCTACGGTCGCTACCCATAATTTTTTCTCACACTTGTTGACCTTTCGGCATTTTCTGTTCATGAAATTTTTCGTACTTATTTCTTATAAGGCACCACAAAACTCAAACTTCACTTTGAATTTTTTTCGGTCCATTTTTTAAAATTTATTTACACATATTGTTAATTCGCAAAACTATAACACAATGTACGAAGAGCGTACCTAATGATGATTCTGCTTATCTGATGGAAACAGCATAAATTTATGATACCAGATGGTTTTTTATGACCTAGTCCATTCGATGTGACTGAAAAATTTACAACTATATAGGTACCTACTTCTTGAGGCCGCATCTCTTCAAACATTTGATGGTGAAAATATTGGGTTGAATACCATTTAATGCCGGCTATACATATATTGTCAAGTATTGATTGCAAACTTGTTTTTGCTAATTCCGATTCCTTCGTATTTCATAACTTTCTCGGAACTATGTATTTCAACTGCTTGGAACTTTTTCCAACTGCTTTGGAATTTTTTCCGACTGCATTGAAATTTTTCCAACTACTTTGAATTTTTTTTCCAACTGCTTTGAAATTTTTCTAACTCCTTTAAAAATTTGCCGACTGCTTTGAAAATTTGCCAACTTCGTTCAACATTGGGGGGGGATCATCCCCCCCCATCCCCCCCCTTAGGCCCGTCCCTGTTGGTAGAGACTTCATTTTATCTCAGCTATTATTGAAGATAGAGACATGCGGTGTCCGCGACCCTAGGACACTTTTTTGTAAAACTTTCAAATCCACAAACAGAAATATTGCAACTAGTTTTTTTTTCCTGGAATTCAGGGCTAAAACGAAAATGTGCACTTATTGAAAATATAACGCAAAAAGCGTGAAAAGATTAACCTGTCTAACCCTGAGTTGCAGGAACGTCCATTAAATTTAATGCTGCCTCAATTCTCCATTAAACGGAGTATCCATGGCTACCGTCTATGGATATTCCGTTTAAGGGAGAATTAAGGCGGCATTAAATTTTAATGGACGTTCCTGCAACTCAGTGTAAGCATTCTAGAGCTTACTCACAGAAATATTGGGCCAGGCTGTTTCATGTGGACCACCTTGCATAGGTAATGTATCATATTTTTGTTTTTATCATTTATCTCAGCAAGGAAACCTCTTGATCATTTAACACTACTGAATTGCTACAGATAATACGTCTGCATAATGTCTGTATTTCAATATTGTAGCATAAACAGAAACGGATAATTTTGGCCTATAACTCTAAAACAAAAGAAAAGCATTTTGTGAAATTCATTTTCCTCTATCTCCCACGGTTAAATAGTTGTAGTTCAGCGATCGCCATTCTTGCCTACCCTGTACAAAATGGATCAAATCCTATTTTTGTACTAAATCAGCGAGTAAGCTGATTACTGAGGTACAATTTTGATGAGAGACTCATTGGAAAAAACCGCTATACCATACCTATACATATGTATCGAGTGTTTTTTCGAAATGATCGATTCAGAATATATTGTGTCCACCTGTTAGAGCATGCTTCCCTAAGTGCAGATTTTTTTGTCTGATTGAATCCATCAAACAGATGGACACAATATAGTTTTCTCAAAGGCAGAGGTGATTTCGACTATCAAAAAGTACTATTCTAGGATGAACATGGAAACATAAAGACAACATAAACTGAAAAGGGGAAATCCCCTTGGTACATAGAACATGGTTGTCGGTCTTGATGAAAACCAAGATCGAGCCGATACGGAATGGGAGCGATGGGCCAATCAAAATCGAGCACGTAAAGTCACTGCCTTCTCCCGCAATTAACCGGGGTATGAATTATTCCTCTGAATGGAACGCGGCTTCACTCTCAGACATTCAGCGGTCGACTTACAATCTCAGACGAAGATTCCTACCTCAGATGTAGGCGAAACGTAAGGTGTAATAATTCATCTGTAGCCTACCAGCCAATGAAATGGCGTTATTGAACTAGGGTGAAGTTTAAAAACATGAAAAACTGAAAGGGGTCACTTGCGTAAGAATTCTCTTTGAGGGGCAGTCGTGCAACTGTCAATAAATTTAAAGGATCCTTAACTTTACGGAAGGCTCAATTTTAAGGAATGTAGGTGCAAACGCCTCTTACCCTGAGTTGCAGCAAGCAGCATCGTCCATTTAAATTTAATGCTCCCTTAATTGTTCTCCTTCGAGTGGAGTATCCATAGACGGTAGCCATGGATACCGTTCAAAGGAGGATTAAGAGAGCTTTAAATTTAATGGACGTTGCTGCAACTCAGGGTAAGTGACTCAAATTTATCTTCTGTCAGTGCTAACTTCATGGCTAATGAGATTGTTCGAATGGTGTTTCAAAATTGTATCGAGTGAGCAGAGCTTTGTCAGAGCACTGTGCTTTCTGCTCGTGAATGCACTAGAAACCCTTCTGTGCTCTCGAGCACTGTGCTTCCAAGCACTTTTCAAAAGCAGTGCTTAATGCTTAGTGTTTGAAGCACTTCATCAAAAAACTTAGTGCTTAATATCCCCCAAAGTCCCCCGAGCTCTTCTAGGGATTACCAAGCACTAAGCCCTTTTCAAATCTTGTCGTAACACGAATATATGCGATCGACGCCGAAGCTTTAAAACATAACTCCTCATGTGAGTATGTGACGTTGGTGCGCAGTTGCAAAGATCTGGTAAGTTTATTGAGAGTGCCTTGGAATTTTGTGGAGATTTGTCTTGAATTTAATTTGATTCACAAGGAAGTCCCATATTTGCGTGCTTAGAACTTTTGACAGGAGCGTAATAGAGTGGTTAAACTTTTTGCATGATATTCCTTTCATTCTCAAATTTTTACTGAGATCAGACATGAGCCTTAGCTTTTGAGAAATTGCAAGGAGAATTCTAATCTGAAGATGAAATATTGAAATCTTCAATGTCACAATGTCCAATCGCACTTTTTCGAATTCAGATTGTCATCTATGCACTTGCCACTTACCGAAAAGGATCGAGGATGGCAACGTCATAATCGCTATCGGTATTCGTCAAACCTCTCCAGCTCTGATTCGAGATCTGAGGGTTGTAATATCCAGGTCGACAAAGGCATCGATATCCCCCCTCGACCTCCTGCTCCTCGTCGGCAGAAATGGGTTGGCACTGAAAACAAGAAAGAATTCGTGGAATCCTTAGTAATTGAGAAATTGGGTCATTTTTCATTGAAGTCCAGGCTGCTACAAAGAAAGGACTTTTTCAATTTTCCGGAGGCATATGAATTATATATTCATTGCAGCCAAATAAAAGTTATTCATCGACTTGGTGAGTTCTTGTTGAAGTATCATCAATTTTCCCAACTGCAAGGTAAATTTGATCCTTTTGGTTCATTCTCCATGCTTTCATGTCTGAGCCAAAATATTCTAATGAATTCTTCTTATATAACGTAATATGATAATTCTGAGAAATTGAAAGTTCATTAGTTGAATGAAAAGATTTAGATTTCCTTCTACATTTTATCTCCCCCAAATGATAGAAATATCCCCCTACACAATTAATAACAGAAAAAAGGAGAGCAACAGGTGTATGGCAGCGGTCGCGCAATATTACTGATTTCCATCGATACAAAAGATTGTCACTTAACTTAACGCAATCTCTAAGAGATGCACAAAACTCCTCTTTTGAACACTACACAGAAGAATTGACTTCCACAGATCATAGTCTATGGAGATCCACGAAAAAGGTCAGTAGACCAACACCATCCAACGCACCAATACGAACAGAGAACGGATGGGCACGATCCAACCAGGAAAAGGCCAATGCATTTGCAGAGCACCTATCAAGCGTATATTTGAAGAACCAAAGCCTATTGCAGGATCTGAAATTAATGTTGAAGAATTCCTAGATGCACCTTGCCAGTTGTCACTTCCCATAAAAGCAATAAGTCCTAGAGAAATACGAAAACTCAAGAACAAGAAGGCTCCTGGTCATGACCTAATAAGCGCACACATTTTGGAAAACCTACCGAAAAAGGCAATAGTCTTCCTAGCCATAATCTACAACCGCATGCTGAATTTGGGTCACTTCCCGATCACATGGAAATACGCCCATGTGATGATGATTCACAAAAATGGCAAACCTGCACACTCTCCAGCATCATACAGACCCATAAGTCTTCTCCCAATCCCTGAAAAACTATTTGACAGGATACTCCCAAATAGGATACATCAGGACCATGAGACAACAGATCTTCTTCCTGACTATCAATTTGGCTTCCGACAAAGTATGTCAACGTTACACCAAACCCACAGGATAGTTAACATCATAGCAAATTCTCTTGAGAAAAAACAATATTGCAATGGGATGTTCCTAGATGTCTCCCAGGAGTTCGACAAAGTTTGACACTTAGGCTTGATATACAAGATAAAAAAAAACTTAAACCACAACCATTTCCAGATCCTGAAATCTTATATTTCTGAGAGATACTACTCTGTTAAGTTCAATAACGAACTATCTAGATACTTTCCAATCAAATCTGGGGTACCCCAGGGAAGCGTACTAGGACCATTTTTGTACCTACTCTATACAGCCGATCTACCTGAAACACCTGACACAACTATTGCCGCATTTGCAGATGACATTGCAATACTTTCATCCAATGACGTTCCCATTCAGTCCTCCATAAATATCTGAGAACACCTGGACCAACTCAGCAACTGGTACAAAATCTGGAGGATAACTTTGAACCAGAGTAAATCGGTAAATGTAGTTTTCACCCTACGAACCAACACCTGTCCCAGAGTAACTTTGAATGGAGTTACTGTACCAACAAAGAATGCGATCAAGTACCTGGGTATACATCTGGATCAAAAGCTCACATCGTAGAAACATGTGCAAGCAAGAAGGAAGCAGTTAGACATGAAGCTCTGACAGATGTATTGGCTTCTGGGAAGAAAATCGAAGATGAGATTGCAGAATAAATTTACAGTGTACAAAGCGATCCTCAAACCAATATGGTCGTTCGGCATACAATTATGGGGCTGCGCGAAACCGCCAAGAAGAAAAATCATTCAAAGTTTCCAATCGAAAACTCTCCGCTTAATACCAGATGCACCATGGTACTTCACCAATCAACGACTGCATGAAGACTTTGAGATCCCTTACATCAACGACGTTATAGAATCCACCTCAGCCAAATATCAGATGAGAATACAGGGTCACCCAAACGACCTCATACAAAACCTATATAGGAAAGGACCCCACACCAGAAGACTGAAAAAAACATGGCCTGAAGATCTTCCACAACACTAAAGATGCAAGATGAGTAGAAATATCGATGGATATTTCACTCTCATGTTGTTTTTCACGGTACATAATTACTTAATAACTTTGTAGAGTAGATTGTATATTGAGCAATAAATGACAAAAAAAAAATTCTCATTGCACACAGCCGTTCAACTGAATTCCAGTGATTCATAGAATTTACATATTTTCAAAATAATTTTCAAATATTATACCCATCGTATAGATAGGTACTCACTCAAAGAAAATAGGACGGATTCAACCGTCAACGTCAACAGGTTTTAACCGTCAACTTCAACAGGATTTAACCGTGATTGGGATTAGATTTTCACGAGGAAAAGGTTTACCCATCTCTATAACACCCACAGTATACAATATCTGAATGACATGAAAAAATTATTTTGGTACAACTACCATAAAGAGTACTAAAAAGTTACTTTTAATGACTCAAATTACAATTGAAGAATAAAATATTCTGACGATTTTACAAAGTTGAATGAAATATAGAAATTGACAGATGAATGATTCTGGTTTACACTCCGAAACGTTACGTTTTAAAGTTCGAAGTTTTTCTCTTTGTTTATTATTAGGCAACAATTTTTTGTAAAGATTTGGCCCCTGAGGAATAAGTGTTCAAGTTTTACCCAGGGACCTCTCTTCGATTATTTAAAATTCTGTTTTCAGCGACTGGGAGAGAAAACCCTAATAAAACTTTCAGGATAGTATCAAAAGTGCTTGCACTTGGGAGCACCTTGATAATATTCTCAACACTACATTAAATTGCAATCCTTAAAATAAAAGTGCAATACAAATCACTCACGGTTGTTGATTCGTTATGGCACTTATGCCTTGGCAGGATTCCTTCCAGACTGTCATCGCAAGGATTTAAATTAACTCTCACGAAAAGTCCAATGCTGATATCTGATGTCTTCAGAACGTAACCATAAAACCATTGGCTGCGAAAAAAATAACAATCCATGAAAAGTGGTGTCCAGCCAGTCTCACTCTCAGAGAAACTTCTCCAGAATCCTTCAGTCTCTGACGTCTTGTTCGGAAACACTTTGAGACGCCCGGTGATGTTCAAGGCTAAATTGTATTCTTTTGTTTTGGTTATTATAACACCAACAACTTCTTTTCTCTGGTTTATTATTTCCCGTGACATATTCACGAAATTGAATAAATTGTTGTTCACAACCTGCAACCAGAAAAGATGCATGTTTACTAATAAACTTCTCGATCTTACTCAATTGTCAAGTTTAAAAATAATTTTCCAGAAATTTCATCTTATTTTTTCTCATAACAATATCAATCAGGATAATACCGATCAAGAGAAATCTGCACAATAGATTCCAGATTCCAGCTTAAATTATAAGAAAATGACTCATATAATGTTAGTATTTTTTCACCCTTTATAATTTTCCTGATTTAGCACATATTCTTTGAAATAGTTCAGCTTGATCGTTCAACCATGAACACATTGATTGCTTCGAAGTTATATGCCGGTCAAATTAAATCTGAGTTCGACGTCAATATGGATGTCTTCACAGAAATAGAAGGTATATTTGAAACGTTAATTGGAAAAGGATCACATCTGATAATAATATACTATTCAACTATTAATTTGAATAACTTTTCTCTCACCTTATGATAGATTTCATAGGTGACCTGAGATGCATCGAAGGTCAATCCGGATGACGGGGTCTGTTTGGTGAGAAACTTAATCTGGCAGCTGTCATTTCGAGATAATACGGCATATACAGGGTTCAAGAGAAGAAGAAGTAGGAAGGCTGCGTTCATACCGTCATTATTCGAAGTGTGACGCCTTGGCCCCTATCAGAAACCTGAAAAATAATTTATTTATTGTTAAAAAACATTGACCACTTCACTAGGTCGAAATTAATATAAAATGAAGCTTTTTAATAACCCCGTCAAAAAATTAATTCTAATGCGATCTACATATTTCTATTTGAAAGTTGTATGTCATTTGAGCAAGAACGTTGAAAACCCAAATCATGTATTCCGGATCAACTATCAAATTGCTTGCAACTAGAATCTGGACAATTTTTTTTCCAATACAGAATTCTAAAATCTATTGTTGAATATTTCAGATAGCAAACATGGATGAACTAGCCACTTACTGCTACTTCTAATAATATTTGCCATCAGAAAATATAAGAATTTAAAGAATTATGTTCCCTGGGTCAAAATTTTTGATCTACCAAATCAACCTTTATAATGACGGACATTCAAAAAAACTTCAGAATGTCTATTTCATAATATGTCTCAAAAAATAGTTGACAAAATTGAGGAATTATTATTAATTGCTTGAAATTCGTACAACTTTTTGTAATTGCAAAATCAGCACTCCTGGATCTATATTGTACCCCCTAGTGAAATTGCACATGGATTAATCTCCTCTATTACACTTCATAGTTAATGAAGAGCGAGTTTTCACGATATCTCTCATCTTTAAGTGAAACGTAACTCTGTTAATAATGGAAAATTATAATTTGATAAGGGGAAGTTGTCCTATTTGGATTTACAGTAAGCATTTCTTCTCGATATGAATATGACTGGAATAAGGTATGAATATGGTACAATAAATTCCCTGAAAAATTTAAATCAATCTCATAGGAGCCACTTCTACTCGAAAAACTGATAATGTTTCAATTGTTAAGACAGGAAGCTGACATAAAATTCAATGTGAGGCAAATTATAGAAGATGTCAATATATATCGCATATTTACTATTATTTCATAAATTCAATGTATTCAATGCTTTTATCATTCAAGTATTTTCAGCATAATATTCATGTATTCATAACTCATGTCTGTAATAACATTCATTAAATTAATTAGTTCATCCAAATTGCTGTTCTCATGATATTCCATTTTTTGTCAATGTAAATGAGTAAGAAATATTTAACTGCGTTCTGAATATTCCCGCCTCACCCCACTCCTCAAGCACCTAACATGGACACCAATTCTGAAGCCAATAATTAATGAGGACTTATAATTGTGTTCTAAGGTCGATACACGGATTAACGCACAGAGATGACGCTTGTGGTTCTGTGTTTCTGACTGCATGCAATATAGATGCCGCAATCGGAAACGATATTTGCATGGTGATTTGACCCGTGAGCAGCAAATAGCCGATTCAATTCGTGTAGTTGAGTTGGACTAGAGTCAAAGGGGGTTGGTAATCGATTATGTAGTGGACCCATGCTCAGCAACTGGTTGTTCATATAGAAAGAGGGGGTGTCATGAGGAAAATGTAGTTCACCTACAAAATAAGAAATTGGTGAAGACAAGATAACCCTAGCTACCCTTTCACCAAAAATTCTTGATTTAGTTCTGGAAGCTGGCTCGACTCCTCTCACCCCTTAACTCTCAGGGGGCGGCCTTACCATCATTGGTCATTGTTCTTTTCATCTTAATCAGCATTATACTGCTATTAAGTATTTGAGTGAAAACAAGGTGTACCTAGTTAAGTATGTTATTCGAAAAAACATATCATCAATATTTTCTCTGAGTTCATTTTGGTATATTCTTCATCTCCAATTACCTCCTCTGAAATGTATAATTTTCTGGCAATCATTCATGAAGGTATTTGGAGACTACAAAATTCATATGAGTATATTCACAATAGGTTCAATTTTCCATTTGAATTCCATAAGTCGAATGTGAACGTAGAAATAACGCAACATATTGAGAACACTTGATATGTGGATTTTAACGTATGTCAACATCAAATGATCCGAATTAATTCGGTCTTGGGGCACATAAAGTACAACCTGAAGCCGCTGAATACCAAGGATCCTTCCTTACACGTTTATTGGCTTGTCCGTAAGAAGAAATATCGACCTCCATTTGGGTATCAAATTCCTTTCACTTTGGAAGAACTCTACATCTCATATTACTCGAATAATCATTAAGCATAGAAAACAAATATTCATCAACTACCTTCGATAGCTCAGTTGGTAGAGCGGTGGACTGTAGAGGATAGGTAGCTGTTGACATCCATAGGTCGCTGGTTCAAATCCGGCTCGAAGGAGTACTTTTTACAGAAAAAAATTATGAACTCGCAAAAATCACTCATCAACTCATCCACTGAGGGCGCCCAATAGCTCTTACAATGTGAATGTAATTAATGGCTTCTAGTGTTTGCAATTTCATATGAGGATGCAGCTATTTATACACTTTATACAGGGTCTTTCACGAGGAACCTCACCCATATTTATACGGGAAACTACTGAACGTATTTTCATGAAATTCAGCACTTATGAGTATTTCACGATGCTGATGAAATCTAAAATATTTTCAAGGCATGAGCACCTCCGGTTTTTCCGGAAATGACGTCAACTTCCGTTTTTCAAATTAGAACACCATTTTTTTATTGCAGAAATAGATTCCTTAGGAAATTTCAAGTTTTGGTTGGAAAATTCTCTCTGAGCGGGAAAATTCGAAAAAAAAATCGAAAATAGAGCTCCGCTGAAACAAGAATAACTTCGAGGTTTTTGGATGGAAAATTTTCATTTTTGGGATTTTTCAAGATGTAAGATTGATGTATCCACTTTAAAAATCGAAATCGTGATTCATGATACAGCGGGTGAAAAAATCGCTTTCAAAGTTAGGGATGACAAAATCGTGAAAAATCAATTTTTTCAAATTAGAACCCCATTTTTTTTATGGCAGATATTGAATCTACGTTAAAAAATAATGTGAGTGTATGCATCACACCCTTGCCCTAAAGTGGATATTTTCTGAGTTATTCACAAAAAACTGTTTTTCGTCTTGAATTTTCAGCTATTTCTTTTCCCTTCACGCCAAAAAGATGAAATTTTCAGGAACTGTTACTTAAACCATGTTTTAGATTTTACTACGCTAATATGCAAGAGAAAAAAGTTACAGGTTGTTCCTAAATAGATGGCGAATTTTGATTCGAATTTGTATCGGAAACCTCTTTATTTCAACTAATCGGCCATCGGTTTTCTCTCCAGTGATAAATAAATAATTCCTTATGAACCATATGCAAAAACTTACCATGTTTTACATTCTTTTTTTTAATGATAGATATCATTAATTACATCTGCCAAATTCCTCTTTATTCAGTAGCATTTTGTGTTTACTATTAATTTGGTGATAATTCGTATTAAGTTATAAAATCGATCACTATGCCTAATTTTACCAATGAAGATTATTTAAATCTCATTCTACTTCATGGAGGATGTAATAAAGTTGTAGATAGAACGATTCGACTGTTCATTGAGAGGTTTCCTGACCGACCCAGACCAACGAGAAATACCATTAACAGAACCATGACAAACTTGAGAAATGTCGGATCTTTCGTTAAGAAAACTATACACAGAGAAAAAAAAGTGTAGTAGAAGATGAGAACAACGAAATTACAGTTCTTGCATATTTTCGTGTGAATCCTCAAAATTCTCTCAAAGATGCCGAGATTGATCTGGGATTATCTCAATCGAGTGTTTGGAGAATATTAAAAAAACATAAAATGCACCCATATAAATTCAATAGGGTACAGCATTTGAAGGAAACTGATTTCGTCAGGAGAACAGAGTTTTGCGAAGCTATGATGATTCGATTTCAAGAGAATGAAAACTTTTTGGACTGTATAATTTCGACAGATGAATCTAAATTCACAAAGAATGAATCTTTCAATAGGCATAACAGTCATTATTGGGATGAAGAGAACAACCACCACTTCGGACAATGGAACTTTCAAGAGACCTGGAGTTTCAATGTTTTTTGCGCCATCAAAAATAATGCAATTCTCGATGTTCACATTTATGATGGGACTTCAACTGGTAAGATAGAACACTACACATGTTTGCATTATTTAAAGAATGTTCTCCCTTAGGAGATAGATATTCTGACATATTGCCTCAAATAATTGAGCCGCTAGTACAGAACCATAATGACTTATGGTATCAACAAGATGGCGCGCCTCCACACAATTCACTCAATGTGTCAAATATCCTCTACAGGCTATTTGAAGATCGATGGTTGGCGAACAATGGTCCACATCTTTGGCTACCACGTTCTCCCGATTTAACTCCTTTAGACTATTATGTTTAGGGTAGGATAAAAAATATTGTCTACTCAACTCCCCTGACTGATAAAGAGGATTGCATAGAACGAGTCAGAAATGCGTTCAGGTTTGTTTAGATTTTTAGATTCATAGTTTTGAAACTCAATTTGGTTTTTAAACACTTTTGCAGATATCTTCCTCCCGATGAAATAAGAAGAGCAACGCACGAAGCATTCCTGAGACGTATAAATAAATGTCTAGAAATTAACGGTCAAAACTTTGAGCATCTTCTCTAGTTATAACTGCGAGAGTTTGCCATGGTTCTCCTAATAGTAACTTGAAGTCGGTTTCAAGAAGGGGTGAAAAATCTACAGCATGGTTCAAATAACAGTTCCTGAAAATTTCATCTTTTTGGCGTGAAGAGAAAAGAAATAGCTGAAAATTCAAGACTAAAAACAGTTTTTTGTGAATAACTCAGAAAATATCCATTTTAGGGCAAGGGTGTGATGCATACACTCACATTATTTTTTAACGTAGATTCAATATCTGCCATAAAAAAATGGGGTTCTAATTTGAAAAAATTGATTTTTCACGATTTTGTCATCCCTAACTTTGAAAGCGATTTTTTCACCCCCTGTATCATGAATCGCGATTTCGATTTTTAAGGTGGATACATCAATCTTACATCTTGGGAAATCCCAAAAATGAAAATTTTCCATTCAAAAACCTCGAAGTTATTCTTGTTTCAGCGGAGCTCTATTTTCGATTTTTTTTTCGAATTTTCCCGCTCAGAGAGAATTTTTCCAATCAAAACTGAAAAATGTTACATCAAAATAATTTTCTAAGGGATCTATTTCTGCAATAAAAAAATGGTGTTTTAATTTGAAAAACGGAAGTTGACGTCATTTCCGGAAAAACCGGAGGTGCTCATGCCTTGAAAATATTTTAGATTTCATCAGCATCGTGAAATACTTATAAGTGCTGAATTTCATGAAAATACGTTCCGTAGTTTCCTGTATAAATATGGGTGAGGTTCCTCGTGAAAGACCCTGTATATGAGGTTAGTCTTTGAAACATTCTGCCAATAGATTCTTGAGGTCGGTATGTTAAAAAATTCAATTCAGTGAATCTTTTGAATAGAGTTGCATTCAGTCAAACTACCAATATTTTCAATTTCTCTTATGCAGAATTTCGTGTTCAAAGAAAATTTACCACATTAATGAAAGCCACTATTCCGAACATCGTTTCATTTCAATTAAAACGAGCACACTTTTTTATAGATTTTCAACAGCATGTATATTTTCAACCGAGCCGAATAGTAAACAATGGTAAAGTCAAAAGTGTCGCTTTTTAAGTCAGAAATTTTCCGTTAAAATATACCTAGGTACATATATGTATGAGTCGAAGGCTCACCTCGCATAATTGAGAATTGAATGAAACTTTCTTCAAACTATTTTTCCTCATTTTGTTCAATCGTTTGTAATGTTCCAATTATTAAATTATGTTTGAAAATATATTGAAGGCTTTTGATACTTAAAGGGTGTGTTTTGTGCTTGTGGTTCACACGAGGCAATTGAGTTTGTTAGCACGATACGCATGAAGGTTGTTTTTCTTCTTAATAATTCCAACAAAAATTTTATTCGTGTCACCAAAAATGTTATGCACTGATTAGATTTCGTTTGGCCAGATTTGGGATATATTTGGAAATTTCATTTAATCAATTGAAAGAGGCTTTTTCAAAAAATTATGACAGATTCTTGATAGTTATTTCATATATTTGAATATACTCTGCTGTAAAAATTGTGTAACTAGTTTTCCAAACACTTATTAATGATATTTTTTACATTTGTATTTTTAATGTTTCGAGAAAAGATTCATTCATTCCGTCAGAGAGGGAGAGAGACGAATGAGCCCGGTCGTCCACTGCAAGCGTATTCAGGCGGCAACGCGCTCACGCGAAACAAACGTTCGTAGCTGCTACAACACAGGCGGCAATGGGCTGCAGGGTTCGTCCACTGGCAGCGGCGACGATTGCGGCTTCTTGCGTTCCATTCAGTGATATAACCAATTGCCTGATACAAAGACCATAGTTTGTCTTCGAAAATAACATCGTTCGTATTCTTTTAGCATTGAGTGCAATATGCTTTGAATCCGGAGGACTTGTACATTCTAGAGTCAAGTTATTTGGTCAAAAGTCGACGGAAACACAGAGGTGCTGCCGTTATTGGATGCACCCAATTTTCAGAACCAAAAATCCTTGATAGAATTCAAACATCTCCAAAATCAATAATTGGAAAAATATCCTCAGCGATTTTTCAATTCCTATGGGAAGAAGCAAAGAATATTTCTGAATGTATTTGAGAAACGATAAAACTTCATTGGGGCAACACTTCGAACTCTCAAGCTTTCTAACGTTTCGGAGTTTATATCAGACTCCCTTTTCAGACAATTTCTCAACATGAGCTTTACGTAATATTGAGAATTATTGATTTCCCAATTGACATTCACCAATCCCTGATGATCATAGATTAATATTAATAACTATGATGGTGAAATTGCTACTTCATTTCAAAATGAATTCCATTTTCAACAAATCATTCCAAATACGATCCACACCCACCGAACAATTTAACAGATTATCATTCTTTTATAACTGTCAGGTTCCATCATTAGATTTTTCGTGTTATTCCAATCCATCATGTGATCGCCTATTGGAAGTCACATGATCGTGATCTACCAATATCTCTACATTTTATGTTATTCTAATTTTCTAATTTCGAAAGGTGTTGATGTTTCTCGTGTAGGTATAGGATTTTCCATAAATACAAGGAATATTGTAAATACAATTTCTTATTTGAAGATTTAGTTTTTGTAAGTTTAGATCTTAAATCATTTCGTGTTTTGAAAACGGTTCTCATATTGAATTTAGAACCAATTCTTTGAATTTTTCCTGAAAGTCCATGAACATGAGAAATCAAATTAAATGACATTGTTTATTCTTGACGGTTTCTTGTTGGTCCCTGATTATCATTATACCCTCTAAATTTGAAATAATTTTTCAAATTAAATTCGTTGAATATTTATTATCCTCAAGAATACTTTAAATGAAATTAATTTAATTATTTTTTATTTCATTTGTAGATGAAATTAAATGAGCTCCACCGTTAAGTGTTTTTATAATACCACTCATTTGACTGATTTGAATATATATTTAGACATCGATTGTTGTGTGACTTTTTTCTGAAACCACTTGATTCTTTTTTGCCATGTTGTCAAATCACGAAAACATCATCGGCATACCGTCATCAAGTCCTTAGGCATTGCACCACAGACTTTTCAACACACAAAATTTGACATCAAGATTTCCTTGAATTTCATTCATATAAGAGACAAGTGTGTTCAGAAAAAAAGACACACCAATCGATATCAAATGAGTGTTAAAACAGCTTTTATGAAAACACTTTATGATTGGGATCATTTAATTCATCTACAACTGAAAAAAGAAAAAATGAAATTAATTTCATTAAAGATAGTTTTGAGGAGGATCCATGTCCAACGAATTCCATACGAATTTCTCTACGCGGAAAGGATTTTACTTCGTAAATAGAGCCAGCGTTTCTAGCGTTCGAGCGTACACGCGCTACAGATCCCATTTCAGGCGGATCAAGCGGCGAAGCTCGTAGCCGCTCGTGTACGCCCGCTCGAAGTCGCCTGTACTGGACGCAGCTGCATTGGAATACTTTGCTTGGGATCTGTAGCAACTTGCCGCACGTATACGCTCGTTTCGCGAGAGCCATAAAACGCTCGAAAACGCTTGCAGTGGACGACCGGGCTGAAGTATATG